>PKML01043580.1:115651-159733 GCA_002933935.1 Eutrema yunnanense | reverse complement strand
TTATTTCAATTATCTTTTCTTATTTGTAATAACATTTCATGTAATTACTTACAAAATAAAGTTTATTTTAAAAAATGCTTTGTTAAATAATATTATAGAGATGACAAACACTTGATTTGTGCCAAAACAGTATCCACCTACCTCATTAGAAAATTTACTATACAATTCATTCGGAAAAAAATTGCCAAAATATTACTATCTTAACTTGAGTCTTAAACCATAAGCTACAATCCCACTTTTCGGATAAATAGAGAAATCTAAGCTGGAACATGAAGTTTTGATGTCGCAACTCACTATAGATGGATCATCTTCCTCGAACGAGTTACCCCAGGAAGAGATCAACAAGATTGTTCTCGTTGTAAGTTTCTATTTATTTTCTTAACTTTTTTTTTATTTCGTAATTTCATTAATAATTTTTATAAACTTTCAAAGGAAACTCGATAAGTCAAAGGTCGATTCGTTGGGTTAGGCGGACTTTCGACCCATGAATATTCTTCTTCGGTTCCTTGGTATGCTTCAGAGTACAAAGAAGAAATCGAGAGCCTCAGCTAAACGATGAAAGACCGTGACGCAAAGGACGTTGAGTTGGAGTCCGTACACGAGGAATTTGAGTCCGCACACAACTCAACCCGTAAGGAGCTCACCGATTTACAAAAAATCATGAAGGACACTTTCCCCCATCTCTGTCCGAACTAAATTTTCTATTTTTTTTTATAATCACATTTTATGTTTTATGAATTTTTATGTTTAATGATTTTCTTAATCAAGAAATTTTATATTTATAAATTATTTTAATTAATTACATAATTAATATAATTAAAAAATTTGATTTAATTAATTATTCTAAAAAATTCTAAAAAAACAAATTATAGATTACCGTCGAAAATCTGTCAGAAACAAAGACCGTCAGAATCATGTTGGAAATATTTCTGACAACGTTACGAGGCGTAGTTCTGATCAAACATCCGTAAAAAAATCCATCGGAAATACGGCCATCGATAATCCGTCAGAAATATTCAGACCAGTTTCCGACGACTGCTGCCCGTCGGAACAATCCGATGGATTTCCGACCAAAATTAATTTCCGATGAACTGTAACCGATGGATTTTTTCCCGTCGGAAATCTGTCGGAAAAGGTCTTTTCCAACAGATTTCCGACGGGAACTGCCATATAAAAACGTCTATTCTCTTGTAGTCAGTTGAAATCAGTCATTCAATTTTATTCTCAAATTCGTTTTAAATTGCAATCGGTAAACGAACAAGCGATAAAGAACATTTTTTGGTAGGACTAGTGCATCCCAACTTTGTGAACCAGATTATAGTAGAGAATTTGCGCAAGTGTAACATGGATCTTACAAATATGTGACTTTGATCCATCTTATTTCGACACATCGTCTAGGAATTATCAATCCTCTTTGATTACGACAGTAAAACTTAAACACAATAGCAGAGAAAGTAGATAGATAGATTGACAGCGAACTTGAACCAAAGCTCAAGTGAGTTGATGACAGCGCCCTTGAACCAAAGCTCGAGTGCGTCGATAACAGCTTCACGACAAAGCCGGAATGATGAAACTTAGTCACTTTGGAATATGACGTTAAAAACCAACTCAGACGTCCAGGATTCGTCGAAACGTGCCTTGTGGCATATCCAGGTGCCGTGCGAACCGCTACGCAAGATAGCAAAACGGTGAGGAAATTGAGAAATTTTATCGGCATTGAGTCCGAGAAGAAACTGCATCTCATAGAGAGGGGATATGGTAAAAAGGTTCTCTCCGTGACGGAGGAAGATGGTGGAAACGATCTCTCCAAAAAGGAGGAAATTTGTATCGATCTTTCCACAAGGGAGGAGGTTAAAATACGGGTAAACCCCAAAACGGGACAGCCTAGAACATATCATGCATTTGCTCCGGTACATATTGTGACAAACTTTGATTGGGATGGGCTGAGAATGAGATTTATGGATCCTACTCGGCACACATAGCCCATTAGGAGTATAATCGAGACTACGCTCAAATCATATATTGTTGTGATGCAGTCACCGGAAAAGAAATTTTCCGTACGGGAGGAAGGTGGGGTGAGGCGGCTGATTAGAGGCATGGTTATGTCAACATAAAAGTGACCGACGAAGCTTGGTTCATTGAGGCTTCCAAGGAGGGAATGAACCTCTAAGATTTTAATGGTAGAGAGGTTTTTGTGGAAGTTGGATAAGTTGATGAGGAAATATGAGAAAAAGAGGCAGAGGACGGCGGTGAATCGGGACAGGGTGGATCTGGTGGATACGGCGGATCCGATGGCTCTAGAGGGTGAAGAGTATGCCGCGGTGGAAAGTTCACCAAACGGTGTGAGAAAAGCTATGTCAAATCTGGCTGAAAAGTCGCCAGCGACAAAGGAGATTGACGGAAGTTTAACACTTAGTAGAAAGGAGTCACACAGATAAACATGGCGGAAGTAGAGGTACTGAAAGACCAACCAGTATCAGCAAACGGAGGACAAAAGGTTCTCCACGACGACGTGGGTAACCGGCGGAGTATGATGAACAGTTCTTCAGGTGATGCTTGGTCTTCCCCGAGAAGGATGCACAACGCCGTTCAGGAGGAGGATGGTCACCGGTGGAAGCTCATGTTGGAATCTTGAAAATGGCTACCTCGAACTCCGGGCTTGGGAGAGAACTGCTACTAGGGCGAACTCACTCGTCCTGAGGATTTACCTCATCTTTAATTTCTTCTTTTAATCACCTATATGACATTTTTTCAGAACTACAGTCATCTCTATTATCTTTCAAATCACAACGGACTATAACATCTACTTGGATATTTTTTCCTCTCTATTGTGTTTCCTGTAGAAATCATGAACCTGCTATAGAGATTAAACTGAATATTATTACTCTTACTTAGACTATGTTCATATATACATTTTCTCCCAGCAAACCTTTAGAGGTGATATAACCCGTTTTTGCACCATTTTAGATATGATTTCAAGATATTTTGCACGTGTTATAATTCGTTTTGTAATGGTTTTCAAGTGATTTCAATGTTTTGGAATTTGAAAAGTTTTTTCAAGTAATTTGAGCTAAAATGGCACAAAGTGGAGCAAAAATCCGTTTTTGGACAGATTTGGACTATCAGAAGTTCTACTTCCAATGAAGACTTTTCCACCATATGATCAAGCTCAATTGTGGACACAAGATAGATTCATCAACCACCTTTAACATTCAAGTGCTTTTATGACGATCCAACGGTTCAATCTTAAGAACCATGATGTTTATTGAAGTCCTGACAAGCTGTCTCGAATGATAAGCAAGACCAGAAGCCAACCTTGAACGAAGCCACATTGGCCGCGCTAGAAGAGGTTTCACCCGTGGCAAGAAGCACTCCTAACAAGGCCAACCTAATCTTGTCCCGGACCAGGCCCAATTCTAAGCCCACTTCAAAAATGTCACTTGTTTGCACAAAAGAGAACCCTAGACACCTCAAGAGAGTTGAAGACCTTATAAATACAGTGCTTAAGGCCTCTTAGGGTGACACCATTAACCACCGAAATACACATACACATAGAAAAATGGGCTTTTCTTCTTCGTTCTGTGTTCTTAAGGGAGCAGATTTCTAACTATGTACTTCATAGAGAAGATTTCGAAACCCTTTTACTTCTTTTATTAATTTAGCATACTTCATGAATCTAATGATGTTTTGTGAATCTATGTCTGAGTAGTTTACGTTTTGGGTTTTAAGGGTTTTCGAAAGGGTTTAATCATGGATCTATCATGCTAGGTTGTTAGACGTAGGATAATTATTACGGTTCTTCATTCTATTCTTGTTCGTTAATGCATGTTCTTTGACTGATCACCTAGCGACTGTTCTAAGGAAGATAAAGCCAAGAAAATGCTGAATTTATTAACATGTACTAGAGTAGGCGAGCAATTACGCTATAACATACAAATGCATAGTTATAGAGCTTTGTGAACGTAGATTAAATTGAATCTATTGCGTGATCAACTGTGTGGTTACCAACAAAAGATGAGTAATTAAGTTGTTAGACATGCATATTTAACGCTGTGAAAGTAGGTTAACTACAATTCCGTGTTCGAGTTCTAGAACACAGTCGACTAGGTCGCTTTAAATCATAATTGCTTGCTTGTTTGATTCAATCCATGAACCCTGGAAACGCCTTTAATTACCGTTTATTTACATGCACTCGTTTACTTATTTCCTTGCTACAAATCGTGACACCCATTTCCGAACTCTGATAT
The DNA here is from genome assembly GCA_002933935.1 of Eutrema yunnanense. Taxonomy (NCBI): domain Eukaryota; kingdom Viridiplantae; phylum Streptophyta; class Magnoliopsida; order Brassicales; family Brassicaceae; genus Eutrema; species Eutrema yunnanense. The sequence goes on along the minus strand of PKML01043580.1, from coordinate 155,486 downwards.
GTCTAGACAAAATTAGAATTCTTAGAAATCTTAGGTACACAAGTCTGTGTGGATTCAATCCCTTAATATACTACTGTGAAAACTGTACACATACAATTTGTTTTTAGGGGTAAAACTTGGATTGTATACCACTGCATCAGATTTTAGCGCCGTTGCCGAGGACTTGATTGTTACTTGCGATTTCATGATCTAATTTTTTGTTCTAGACTACATTGGTTTAAAGCTTCTCATTTGATTTCTGACAGCTCTTTTAATTCTACTTTCTCATACTTTCAGGTGTATGACCACTAGAAGAACTCCTTCTAACATCTTATCACCACTACAAGAGATCGACATACAAACTCCGAAAGCTCAAGACACAGCTAAGGATGGCCTACAACTTCGACCACTAAAAAAACCACGATTGTGAAGCTCGTATTCACGATGATGACCGAGAAGCTGTCGTTGGTGCAAACAGACAACCACTTCTCGATGTTGAGGGAAATCTAATCCTTCAACCTGCTGCGTTTAACGCGGAGGGAGAAGATAACCCACTTGTTGATCCTCGCAGAAGATAGATTACAGCCGATGTTGAAGCTCGTAGAAATGGTGAAATCGAGCAAATAAAATCTTTCCACGAGAGAATGAAGATGCAATTTGACATGTCTTGCCTTCACATGCACATAGGAGACAAGTGCGTAATTCACTATTTCTGACTTCGACACTCTGCACCAACACTTTTAGAATCGAGAAGTCCAAGTCCCTATACCTCATAAGAATGACTACGTTTGTGAGAAGTCTGTCATTCCGAACCCACATAAAATTCTAAGTCTGGGGGAATGACAGAAAACTTCTGTTTTCGGAGAAAGGAGGAAATGAAACATTTTTACGCCAGAGGAAGTGACTGGAAGTTGTGGTGATCAATAGGTCTTTCCTCTCTTGCTGTTTTGCATAATATCTCGCACCCTCCGGCGAAATTACGATAACCCGAAACACTCTTAACCTCACCTCTAAATGCCTTAAAACCTAGCATCGATTGTCTTGGTTTAATCCTTTTGATGAAAAACCCACGCCTATACTTAAAAAATGCAGAGAGCTAGTTGACCTGATTTTTGGATTTCGAAAGTTTATATTTCGTATGACGGATACCGTGGACTAGTGTTACGGGAACTTCTAGTGAGAATTTTCTAGGCTAGATTGCGATTGATGTAGTTCGATGGTTATGGTTTTGAAGGACGGTCTCTCAAATTTCTAGTTCCCGATGATTTTTTGTTTCATCATTTCCTAGCTTGAGCTTTGTCTTGTTTGAGGACAAACAAGGTTTAAGTCTTGCGGTGTGATAACACCGTATTTTTACCTGTTTTGTTATATATTTTAGAACACTTTAATAAGTGTTCCACTTAGTTTTCTATGCTTTTATTACGGGTTTCACATGTTTGCGGTTTTAAGACTCATTTCAGGTAACTTGGAGTAAAAAAGTGCATTTCGGAACAAAAGTACGTTTTTGGATAAACTCGGACCGTCATAAGTCTTGCCATCATAGGAGGCCTTCTTACCATCTGATCATCACCAAATTTGGACACAACAAAGTAGAGACAACTAGCTTTCAAATACAATTGGATTAGGGACATTCCAATGGTTGGATCCTAAAATATACTCGAAGCACTGAAGGCAAATGAAGCTGCCCCGAAAAAGCAGTTCACCGCGCCTGGAGGAGCTGGACCCGCGACCAAGCACCATTCCGCCACCCCTGGAGCCTCTCCACCCATGTCCAGAGTCCACTTCACCACGGACAGGGAGGATGCACCCGCGGCCAAGCCCAGTTCCGACCGAGATGATCCGTTTCTTAACCCGAGGCTAAAACCGTCTTTTCCCGTCAAACCCTAACCTAAGCTTGTTGAAGACCAATAAATACTTGTTTTAGACAGAATTTTTGTGGCATCCAATTCAATTCATTCTACACACTAGTTTTCTTTCATTCTTGTACTTTTGCATCGAGATTCTCGGGGTTGGTGTGGAGATTTCTCACCGAGGTTAGTTCTTGTTCGTGAGGCTTCTTCACCAATCTCTTGTTTAATTTAATCATGTCTTTTTCCAGTAGGTGTAAGTAGTTTAGATTGTTGGGTTTAAAGGATTATCGAGGGGAATTCTATGTTCGATAAGGATTTCACTCGGTAAATCATAGCCGATTTCTAGAGCTCTTCTTGTGGAAAGTTGTTAATGCATGAATCTAGTGTCATGAACTAGAGGCTGATAGGGGGAGTTTAGAACCACGGAAGTATTTCATTTAATCACCAGCAAAGTTCATCCACAAGGCGTGCGCGTCGTAAGATTTCGAAAGTATACTTACGGAGTGCTGTGAATCTATGGACCCACTAGCATATCACAATCTTACGCGCGGCCAGAGACGAAAGCTACTGGTCGAGTGAATAGATTGGAGGACGTAGGTTGTACGGAAGTAAACTACATCATTATTCTATCCTGTTCGTGGAGTTATAATCTAGAAACACTGGTTACTAATGAGCTAGGGGCTGTTTGATTGAATTGAGCATACCCCGAGATATTCCTCTCAACCCAGCAACATTTTAGAATAGTTACAACCATATTTAGTAGTGTAGTTTAGCAATAGAGTCCGTAGAAATAGTTTAGTTATCGATTTCATTAGGTTTAGGTTAGTAGTCGATTTTCTTAGGTATTAGGGTAGTCTTAGTTTTTCTTAGGATAAGTTTAGTTTCTCTTAGCATTAGTTTAGAAGTTAAAATTTCCTTAGTTTAGAGTAGCCATCGATTTTATTAGATAAGATTAGTAGAAGTTTTTCGTTTCTCGTTCTTTACAATTCTAGTTACAAAAACCCTATAAAAATATATTCGTTCTAGGTTTATTTACTATACAGTGTCTAAAGTATCATAGAACAGTACTCTCTCCATGTGGATCGATACCTCAAGTACTACAACGCACATATGTGCACTTGCAAGCTTTAAGGTTTATAAATTTAAGACCTGAAGTTTCGGAGACGAATCCAATCCGCATCAAGTTTTTGGCGCCGTTGCCGGGGAGAGATCGCTACAGTTTCTATTTATAAACCTTGTGGATCGATACGTGAAGTACTACAACGCACATATGTGCACTTGCAAGGTTTAAGGTTTATAAATTTAAGACCTGAAGTTTCGGAGACGAATCCAATCCGCATCAAGTTTTTGGCGCCGTTGCCGGGGAGAGATCCCTTGGTCACGGTCGTGATCATGTTTGACAAATGATTTGTTTCATTCCTCGATCGATTCCAAACCATTCATAAATATCCCCACATCCATTTCCATCACCATATCACCATCTACCATCCCCCATTCACCACTATTCCATCCCCGCATTCATTCCCCGACCGCATCCAGGTAAGTTTTCTTTTTCTTAAACTTTTTCAATTATTACATACATCTATTATTCGTCCTTACTAGATTAATTTCACACTGAGGACAGTGTTATTTAAATCTGGGGGAGGATTCCATCCTTTACTAACCACCACTTCTTTCATTTGTGTTTGCATTTTGCATTTTTCGACGTTTTTCTTAAAAAAATTCAAGTTTTTCGAAAAGCGTAGGAATACTTTTTGAGGGAATGATGAAAGAAATTTATGACGATAACTGACCAGTGTGCTTCTACGCTATCTCCTAGTAACATGCTCTTTCGTAATTTGGTTCTAGACTAGGCGGTAGCTAGAGTTTCTGTTAATGCGAAATCCCTAGAGGAATTTAGACCGTAGAGATTCTCTAGGATGGAATATGCTAGCTCTTTTTTATTTGGACTTAATCTTGACTTAATTTTTTCATCAAAGTTTTAGGCAAAGATAACGAATCATACATTCCTGACGTTCTTTCACTTTTTACAACTCTTTGTCGTACATGAATGGCCAGTTCATCTTTAGTTGGTACCCCACCCGAAATTTAACCTTTGTTCAAACCTCATGCAACTCTCTTTATGACTTATGTGCAAAAACGCCGGAGAGGGAGGAACGACACATCTTTCAGTCACTAAAGACGAAGACTATACGCGATCGGTGGTGGTGAATTCAACAAAGATGCGAGCTCGGTTATGCCTTGGAAAAACTCAAAATCATGGTAAATTTTTGTGCCACTAAGACTCTACTTCAAAAAAAGGCGTTTCCCCCTTTCAAAAAAAAAATAAAATAAAAATAAGTGAAAGGGAAAGGAAACAAGAGCCTTAAAAGAGTCTATGTTGGTCAAAATACTTATGAGGCACTCATGGTTCGTTTGTGAGAAGTTTGTCATTCCGAGCCCATAGAAAATTCTAAATCTAGGGGAATGACAGAAAACTTCTGTTTTCAGAGAAAGGAGGAAGTGAAACATTTTTACGCAAGAAGAAGTAACTGGAAGTTGTAGTGATCAATAGGTCTTTCCTCTCTTGTTTTTTTGCATAATATCTCGCACCCTTCAGTGAAATTACGATAACCCGAAACACTCTTAACCTCACCTCTAAATGCCTTAAAACCTAGTATCGATTATCTTGGTTTAATCCTTTTGATGAGAAACCCACACCTTTACTTAAAGAATGTAGAGATCTAGTTGACCTGATTTTTGGATTTCGAAAGTTTATATTTCGTATGACGGATACCGTGGACTAGTGTTACGAGAACTTCTAGTGAGAATTTTCTAGGCTAGATTGCGATTGATGTAGTTTGATGGTTATGGTTTAGAAGGACGGTCTCTCAAATTTCTAGTTCCAGATGATTTTTCGTTTGATCATTTCCAAGCTTGAGATTTGTCTTGTTTGAGGACAAACAAGGTTTAATTATGGGGGTTTATAACATCGTATTTTTACCCATTTTGCTATATATTTTAGAACACTTTAATAAGTGTTCCACTTGTTTTTCTATGTTTTTATTACGGGTTTCGCATGTTTGCGGTTTTAAGACTCATTTCAGGTAACTTGGAGTAAAAAAGTGCATTTCGGAACAAAAGTACGTTTTTGGATAAACTCTGACCGTCATAAGTCTTGCCATCATAGGAGGCCTTCTTACCATCTGATCATCACCAAATTTGGACACAACAAAGTAGAGACAACTAGCTTTCAAATGCAATTGGATTAGGGACATTCCAATGGTTGGATCCTAAAATATACTCGAAGCACTGAAGGCAAATGAAGCTGCCCCGAAAAAGCAGTTCACCGCGCCTGGAGGAGCTGGACCCGCGACCAAGCACCATTCCGCCGCCCCTGGAGCCTCTCCACCCACGGCCAGAGTCCACTTCACCACGGACAGGGAGGATGCACCAGCAGCCAAGCCCAGTTCTGCCCGAGATGATCCGTTTTTTAACCCGAGGCTAAAACCGTCTTTTCCCGTCAAACCCTAACCTAAGCTTGTTGAAGACCTATAAATACTTGTTTTAGACAGAATTTTTGTGGCATCCAATTCAATTCATTCTACACACTAGTTTTGCTTTCATTCTTGTACTCTTGCATCGAGATTCTCGGGGTTGGTGAGGAGATTTCTCACTGAGGTTAGTTCTTGTTCGTGAGGCTTCTTCACCAATCTCATGTTTAATTTAATCATGTCTTTTTCCAGTAGGTGTGCGGAAGTAAACTACATCATTATTCTATCGTGTTCGTCGAGTTATAATCTAGAAACACCAGTTACTAATGAGCTAGGGGCTGTTTGATTGAATCGAGCATACCCCGAGATATTCCTCTCGACCCAGCAACGTTTTAGAATAGTTACAACCATCTTTAGTAGTTTAGTTTAGCAATAGAATCCATAGAAATAGTTAAGTTATCGATTTCATTAGGTTTAGGTTAGTAGTCGATTTTCTTAGGTATTAGGGTAGTCTTAGTTTTTCTTAGGATAAGTTTAGTTTCTCTTAGCATTAGTTTAGTAGTTAAAATTCCCTTAGTTTAGAGTAGCCATCGATTTTCTTAGATTAGATTAGTAGAAGTTTTCTGTTTCTCGTTCTTTACAATTCTAGTTACAAATACCCTATAAAAATATATTCGTTCTAGGTTTATTTACTATACAGTGTCTAAGGTCTCATAGAACAGCACCCTCTCCCTGTGGATCGATACCTCAAGTACCACAACGCACTTCTTTGCACTTGCAAGCTTTAAGGTTTATAAATTCAAGACCTGAAATTTTGGAGACGAATCCGATCCGCATAATCAAGCCGCATATCATTACCTTGGTGAAACAAAATCAGTTTCACGGTCTCTCTACAGAGCATCCTTTGGATCACATCGAGCTCTTTGAAGAAATCTGTAGCACTACCATAACCAATTGAATCCTGCAGATTGTTTGAAGTGCAAGCTTTTCTCGTTCTCTTTAAGCGACAAATCTCATAGATGGCTGGAATCTTTGCTATCTGGATCGATCACCAAATGGGAAGAATATAAGTCATCCATTTTCAGTCACTTCTACACGAAGTCAAGATCGAATTTGTTGAGAATCTTTGCTAGCCGGTTTCTTTTTCAATTTGGCTCGACCAAATCTATGTTCTCTCTCTTGTGTTCTGTTACCTTGGTTTGGTCTCCTTGGTTTTATTTCCTTGGTAAGTGTCTCCTTGAAATGGCTATGGATATCTCCTTAGACGATTTGGATTGTGCGTCCACAACAAAACGTCTAGCTACATATCATGTCAAACTTTCAAAAATCCTTGGAAAACACTTGAAATCACTTGTTAATGTGCTCTTGGATCAAGATCTCTCAAGTAATGAGTATCGAGTTTTAAATCCAAGAGAGCTTAAGATAAAGCATAGGAAAGGAATTGAATCTTAATGCATGTTAAGACAATCCAATCTATGTGAAAACAAATGAAAAATAAGGATTCGTTTCTAAGTTTTGCCATTTTTCCATTAAAAAAAAACAAATTTAACGAGCTAAAGCCACCAAATTCAAAGTACAAAGTTCTTATCGATAAAAAATTTCTCATAAAGAAGTTATAGAGAAATACAAAAAAATCATAAGAATTCACTAAAAAAATTATGTTTGGTTTATGTCAATTGTGAATTTTAGTTTAAATACAGGTTTTTATTGAAACCAAGTAGGAGAACTTACCTTCAAAAATTTTGTTACGAATCTCGACCAAAGAGATTGGCGTGTTTATGATGCAATTAGCTTGTTATGTGGAGGTGCTCCAGCCTTGGGTGCATCATAATGTGGCCTAAAAATCCTTCCACCGATCAGTTTTAGTGTAAAATGAGGTAGGAAAAACCTTGGGGCGAAACTCGGGGTGAAGACATTGGGTGAAAATCTCGCCCAATGGAGAACCAAATGATGCGCCATAAAAGTGCCCCAGGATCGGGTGGGAAAATCGGGCCGGGATTTGGGTTGGGTTTGCGCCTTGAGCTGGGAAAGGGAAATGTGTCCAGGACCGGCCGCGTGAAGGAGAAGCCTCGGGCCGATCTCCCATGACCCGAGCTCGTCCCATCGTCTCATGGTCTCTCTTCTTGGTCGATGTTGGCGCTCCGTGTTGGGCCTCTGTTTCGGTCCTTTCTTAATAGCCATCTAAAAACGATTTTTATCTATTTTTATAAACTTTTAAAAAAGCTGAAAACATTTGGGTGAATAAATAAACCAAAAATAAGTTGATAAAAATTAAAACAAAATTAAAAACTTAAGTTAATAATAAAGTGTGGGTTGCCTCCCACACAGCGCTTGTTTTAAGTCTTATAACTCGACTCCTTGTGTGTTCTAGGTTGATGATGGATATAAGAGGCTCGTGTCTCCCTTAGCACGTTTTGATCTCCTCCTAAAGGCCTTTGTGTCTTCATCCATCCTCAAAGAATCGTCAAAATCATCTTTTACCTCATCTCCTTTCTCGCTTTCGATTGTGTCACGAATGCGTTTTGAGGGAAAACCAAGAGGTGCTGCTAGGTAGAAGGTCTCTTTGTCGATGTTTTCAAGATACATCATCATGTTTGGCCAATCCATAATAGCTCCTACTGTTGCTAAGAATGGTCTTCAAGAAGCAAAGGCTCATCTTGCGTACCATGTCTTTTTGCTACTTGAAAATCAACCGGAACGATGCAATTCCCAAACTTGAGAGGAAGATTCTCGATCTTGCCAACTGTGGTGGTAGTTGAACCATCTGCAAGTCCGATTCTCATTTTTGAAGGCTTCATGGTGTTGATTTTCAAATGCATTGCATTTGAATCCGACATAAGGTTCACACCGGCTCTCGAATAGCATAGAAAATTGTTGAAGTAGGAACCAAAAATCTCACACGATATGACGAAGCAACCTGGTTCTTCGAGCTTGTGCAGGGTCCTGGACTTCGACAATGTTTTCCTAGCTTCGTCAAACAATTCCTCGATCTCATACTTCTCTTCTTTGCTATACCAAATGAATTCTCTCATTTCAAGGTGTTTTTTCCAAGTTTGAGAAAACGAGATATGGGCTGGAATTTTCTTCACCATGGAGTGGAAGTCATCTAGCATCTCCTTGCTTATGGACCGAGTTTCTCAATCTTCATGTCCAAGAGGTTGTCTTCGGCCAGCAATTGAAGTTCCCTCGCGTAGTCTTTTGCCTCTAATCCTCGTGATTTGTGTTATCATCCTTGCTTGAGAGTTGTTGTCCACGTCCCTTGGCACTCTTGGAGAAGTCTCTTCTTCATCTAAAAAGATCACATTATTGTAACTCTCGGTTGGAGCAGGTTTTGCCTCCACCGAATTGGATCCAAGACGAAAGTCTATGGTTTCTTCGACATTGGACAAACGTCTTTGAAGTGTCTTGAGTTCCTTAGAAAGATCAGAACATATGTCTCCTAATCTCATAGTCTTGCCAAGGAGATCATTATATTTATCATCCATGCATGTTGAAACGAATCTTTTGGATTGCTTCCTTCGCTTGCTTTTGCCCTTCGTAAAGAACATGAATGGTCGAATAAGCTTCTCTTCCTTGACTACCAATCTACTTCATTCCTCTCTCAGCCTTGTGTGCTTTGATTGCAATGGTGTTGAGATTTGTAGCAGTAGATGAAAGACTTTCTCTCAAAGTTGTGAATTTTCCTTCAAAGTGATCTTCCATGAGCTCCACGGATTTGTTGACATGATCAATGAGAGTTTCAATTTCGAGGGCTTGTTGCAGCTGCACCTCTTCTATTTTCTTCACTTTCTTTTCAAGTTTTTGAACTTGGAAAGAAATAGCATCAAACTTTCTACTAAGATCGTTTTTGATATGATCCAACTTTGCATCGAGCTCAAGCGAAGACGCGTGCTGATTCTTCATAAGGGTATGCATCATGGCTTCAAATCTACTCTCTTGAGACTCATTGGGGACGTGATCATAGACAAGAGGTGGTGGTTGTGGTCGTGGCTGGTGGTAATGATGGTAATAGCCTTCATGATCAAAATCGCTCCAATTATGATTTTGGTGCAAATAAGCTTGGTTGGGTCGATTGTTGTAGAAGCTTGGCATCAGGATGTAGTCACCAGCAGGCTCATGGTACAGAGGTGAACGCCTTTGAGCTTCATGAGAGAGAGGAAATTGATGACCATCAAAGGAACCATCACTCCTCGAGTAGAAATTCATCTCGAAAAGTTCCTGAAACACACAATATTAAAACTCGTAGTAATTCAAAAAATTTGAAATTAGAAAACAAAGAAAAGAAAAATCTTAGACGAAATTCTAATCTAAAACTCGTAGATAAAAAATCAGTCCCCGTCAACGTCGCCAGAAAACTTGATGCGGATAAGTTTTCACCCTAAAAATAATGTTGTTGCAAGTGCACAACAACAATGTAGTACTTAGGGGTCAAATCCACTAGAGTTTTTATAATTTTGAATTAAGCTAAGACAACAAAAATAAAGGTAAAATCGATGATATCCAAACAAGTAATTAAGAAAGATAAAACAATAAGAGAAAGCGTGAGGCAATGGATAATTACCAAATATACATAACATGAAAGATATCGATTAGATCGATAGGGTTTTAATTACATCCGTTCTTGAACTCAAAACACGAATTTATAATATTTCCAGTGGTGTGGCTCTGATCACTATGTTTTACAAACCAATAGACTCAACTTTTGTTTGTTATTATAGACTGAAAACACGCATTAGTTCGAGCAAGTTAAGATTGTTCACAATACTCCGTAACTCGACTTTTGAAGGTTACAACGTAATGCTCACCAAATATTAGATCAAGCAATATAACAAGCTTTTGGAGAATATATTAACCTAAGATCAGATCACTAAATAGCCAACTAAACAATCAGCAATTAGCACAAATAAAGGTGAAGAACCAAGTACATGGTATAGCTTTTCAGCTCGCTCAACTCTCTCTCATGTCTTCCTCTAAACTTATATAGTGGAGACAACCCTAGTGCAAATTCCTTAGCTTTTGAATTCACAAGAAGACAAATACAAATGTTTCCAAAACTTGACTCAACCCAACTTCAACTTGAGTTAAATCTTGAGTTAATTATTCTGGCAACCTTTCTCATTATGTTCACATCTTCACAATTTATCTCCTTCCCACGTGAAAGGAATGATAAGATAAATTCGAGTAATTTGTCGTCCTAGAAAATATAAAAAAGCATAAAGCATACAAGTTTGGCTTAGCATCAAAACTTCCTCTAGTGATGAAGAAAGCGTGACAGTCTTGACCAAATCTTTACCGTGTCATTCCATGTCCCTTAGCTGAAAAGAGGTATTTAATACTATCATTTTTTACGTCACAATACATGCAACTATCATATACGGTATACCAATTTTTCGCCTATTAAAATTTGATATAGGGCCTAGCTGTTGGGCTATGTGGCAATTTTGTTTCAAATATAAATGAATTAACCCCCCCAACGAACGATCATATTCAGAAAAATACTAGTTTCTTCTCGTCATTTGTAGCTCCTCAAGGTGGCAAACCAAGGAGAACACGAAGAGTCCAGGGCCAATGACCCTGAGGGAATCAAACCAGTGGTTAATGATGTCTACAGTTTTGAAGACGACCCTGTGGTTGGGAGGTTCAATAGGTTTGGCACCGAGATGTCTGCCATGGTCTCCGCTTTGACACAGGTTGTTTCTGCTCGCTCTCTAACATCTTCTTCATTCGAGACTCAAGGGACCAACTCTTCGTCCTCTTCCGCTGGACATGAGAGAAGAAAGCTTGGAATCGATTCAACTATTTCCTTGTCGACATCATCGCTCGATCGGGTAGACTCATCCCTTAGTCCGATCGGTGAGCCTATATGTTATAAATTTCTGATCTTGTGTTCGAATGGTTTTATTCTCCTTTCATATAGTATAGTTTCTTATCTAATTAAATTTTCAATTATTATGCATGCATGATAGAGTAAAAGAATACATTAGACATGGTTTATTTATAATTGGTTGTGTTATGTTTGCGCTTATATTTTGTAAAAATATTTTTATCAAAAGTTTACAAATATTATAAGTTAAAGATATTAAACAAAATTTTCACATTTAAACACATAAATTTTCATTTAAAACAATCGAAGTCTCAACAGTTCTTTTGTACAGAAGAATCTACAAGCAAGGCGTTACCGGAAGAAGCGAAGGAGAATAGGAGGAGATACAGAGGAGTAAGGCAGAGAAAATGGGCGGCTGAGATACGCGATCCACATAAAGCCGCTAGAGTTTGGCTTGGGACGTTTGATACAGCAGAAGCAGCCGCTAGAGCCTACGACGAGGCTGCACTCGGATTCCGTGGAAATAAAGCGAAGCTCAATTTCCCTGAGGATGTAAGGATTCTTCCTCGTCCCCGTCCTCTTCCTCTTCCTCTTCCTCCTCCTCTTCCTCTTCGTTCTCCTCCTCCTTGTCCTCCTTCTCCTCTTCCGTCAGCTGCAACGGCGGCGGATGAAAGAAAAGAGGATATGAGGGATTATTGGAGTTATTTCCAGTTGTTGCAGACCTCAGACCAACGGTCACTTTTCGGGCGAGTACAAGAAGAGATTACCAACGTTTTAGAACATTCACCAACGGAACAATCTCTGCCTCCTTCAAGTTCTGGTCCAAGTTCCTCTGATTTTCCAGGACCTTCTTCGGCCTAATACATTTTTCAATTATAAAAAACAAAAATGTAAGAACTGTTTACAAAACAGTTGCACAAAAAAATAAGTTACACGAAAGAAGGATTTTTATGGCTATATAAATTGTTAAGTGTCAACAATTTGTCATCACAAATTTATTTCCAAGGTAATACTTTCGTATATCAGTTTTACAAATGCTCCTTTGATGTCATTCCGGAATTTCTTAAAACGATTTTATATCGGTTTCACTTATCAATATAAGAATAATCGAGATATGTCTTCTACAAGATTAGAATCTAAACAATTCTGTATTGTGATCCGAATCGTATTTGCAGGAAAAAATATAAAATAAAAGCAGAGTTAGGCGAGAGACAAAAATTAGGCAAGATGCAGCATAGGAGTAGGCAATAGGTTAGCTCCATGTCATGTAAATGATACATTTTAAGCTATCTTGTCAGAATCCTTGCAATGATTCTTGTCTTGGACCCATAATTCATTTTTGACTTTTTTTTTACATTATATGCATGATTCATGTTATGTAATTAACATTAGTCCGTCGAGACGACGTAACTCAACTTATGCACTCGTGAGTTATAAATCAAATTGTTTTGTTTAAATATTTTTCGTATTTTAAACTTATAAAATGAGCCTCTTCAAAGTGTTATTACTTAATTTAGCAGAAATTTTCCAATAATACGCGTTATTACTTAATTTAGCAGAAACCATCAAAATTTTGACCCCAAACTAGGGCTGGACATTCGGGTATTCAGGTCGGTTCCGGATCTTTCGGGTAAAAGGGTATTGGACCCATTTAGGAACCAATAGGGTTTCAGATCGGTTCTGGTTCGGTTCCAATCGGTTTCGGGTCGGTTTTGTATCCATCGGATATTTTTATAGGTCTCGGTTCGGGCAATACCGTGCCTTACCTTATCAGAATTAGGCATTTTCCTAAGGCCACCAAAAATTGAAAAAATATAGGGCCACAAATTTTTCTAAACTAGGCTTATATATATATTGAATCTGGTAAACATTGTTGGGCTCTGTCTTTGAGAAGCCCACATACTAGTATTATTGCTATTGCTTTTTTTTTTCTTTCGACGAAAGACATTTTTATTAACTTGAACGAGAAAATACATAGTCTTTATGTAAATACGGGATTAACCAGACATGAGGATTTATACAACTTGAATAGAAATAGTTGTTAGGAGGACCAGACTTGGCTAATTAACCAATGAGCTGGTTCATTGAAATTCCTATTGATGCTTTGAAACCTGAAGTTTCGAAAAGTAGAGGCCCATAGTAAGATATCCATACACAAATTATGGATGCCATAATCTTTGTCTTCCCCGTTTAAATTGTGTATGAGTACCTGACAATCTCCTTCAAAAACCAGATTCTGAAAACCCATCATTTTGGTGTTTTGCATTGCTAGTAACAAAGCCTTGCCTCCAGCCTCAAAAGCAGATGATGCTTCTCCTAAACGAGCAGAACCCCAATATTTTGCAACTCCCAATTCATCTCTTACAAGCCATCCACTAGTAGCAACTTGCGTTGCAGAATTATATGCAGCATCAAAATTGCATTTTAAATTACCTGCAGGAGGACGTTGCCATGTCTTGGGAAGAGTTGAAGATGTAGAATATCCATTGTGAGACGATATGGGATGTAACACATTATTGTTTGTAGCATCCAACAACTTTTTCACATCAGCTTGTGAGAGCTCCACATCTCTCTTAGGTTTTGGGATTTGTTTTCGGAAAATAAGGTTGTTCCTAGATTTCCAAATACGCCACATCAACCAAAAAACTAGTAGTTGTTGTTGATGTGTAAGACCAGAGATATCTTGCAAATCAATGAACGCTCTAATATTTCCCATCACAATTCGAGAAAGGTGAATATAAGCATTGAATGGGCAGATTTGCAAGCCGCCAACACATATTGGAGATAGGACATTCGAAGATCATATGGTTAATGGTTTCATCAGCTAAACCACACCTTTGACAAGTTTTGTCCATATGAATTCCACGCGTTCCAAGTCGAGTTGCAGTCCCTATAGCTTTTGAAACCACTCTCCAAAGAAAACGCTTTAACTTTGGAAGAATAGGTAGTTTCCATATCCTAGACTTCAGAATGGGATCACCGTGAGTTGCATGTAGATTATTTTCTTGGTTCTTTAACCTTCGTGCTAGATAGTATCCAGAACGAACAGAGTATTCACCTGATTTTGTGTAATGCCACACCAACTTATCATCCTCAGACTGTTGAGCAAGAAACAAAGATCGGACCTTTGATCTATCCTCTTCTTGTAAGTAAACATCCAAAGCATCATCATTCCATGTACGACATCCATGAGATTTAAAGATGAGATCACTCACTTTGAATGGAATTGAATTCAGACCCGAAGCAGGTCGCGGAGGGTCGGAAGGTATCCAATTGTCGCGGTAAACTTTAATTTCTTCACCTGAGCCGACATTAAATCTGACACCCTTCTTGATAAGATCGATGCCAACCAAAATAGAGGACCAACCAAAAGATTGTTTTCTCTGTGACCTAGCGTGTAAGACTGATCCATCTCGATAGTATTTAGCTTTGAACAGACGAGCAAACAGTGAATTAGGGTGTTGCAATAGACGCCATGCCTGCTTAGCCAGCAAAGCATCATTAAACTGCTCCAAATCCTTGAAACCAAGGCCTCCTTTTTGCTTAGACAGTTGTAATTTCTTCCATGCTACCCAAGGAATTCATTTTCTGTCTTGATTCTTCTCCCACCAGAATCGCGAGATTAGACTAGTAATTTCATTCACAACTTGTGTAGGCAGCTTAAAACATGACATCGAATACACCGGCATAGAGATTACAACAGATTTTAACAAGACTTCTTTGCCCGCATGTGTTAGTAGTTTAGAACTCCAAGATAATGTTCTCTTTTTCACACGGTTAATATCGTATTTAAACATCTCTGATTTCTTCCGACCAAACTGTTCAGGCAGTCCCAAATATTTGCCACCTCCACCCTGATTTTGGATATTCAGAATCCCTTCTAATCTGGTTTGAAGATCACCTGGAATGCGAGACCCGAAGGTAATCATCGACTTGCTAGCATTGATCATCTGTCCAGAACTGAGTTCATACATCTGAAAAATTTCCTTTAAAGCCCGGCAATTACGGTTGTTAGCTTGGCAGAAAAACAAAGAGTCATCTGCAAACAAAATATGAGTTATAGCCGGAACTCCATTCCCAATCTTAATTCCTCTGATCGTTCCTTTCCGGGCACGTGTCTTGAGAAGATGACTTAACACATCCGCACAGAGAATAAACAAATAAGGTGACAATGGATCTACTTGTCGTAAACCACGTTCCGGAATGATCATACCCTGAGGGGTTCCATTAATCAACATTGAATAACTGATTGTTCTAACCGTAGCCATGACCCATTGTATCCAAGTTTCTGAGAATCCAAAAGCTTTCATAGTTTTCTCCAAAAAGTTCCATTCGACACGATCATAAGCTTTGCTTATATCTGTCTTTACATCCATATAGGTTTGAGACACTCGCTTCTGACCTTTAGGGAATGCATTAGTTCATTTGCCACAAGGAAATTATCTGAAGCCATTCTGTCGGGTATAAACGCTGCTTGAGCTTCAGAGACAATCAGATTCAAAGACCCTTTCAACCGAAAAACCAGAAGTTTGGATATGATTTTGTATAAAACATTACATAATCCAATCGGTCTATAATCTGAGAGAGTCACATGTTTCGTAATCTTGGGAATCATACAAATATTAGTGTGGTTTGTCCCTGGTTTCATGATCTTAGAAGCACAAAAGCGTCTAACCTGTTTAATGACATCAGCACCAACGATGTCCCAACATTGCTGTTAGAAACGGGCTGTGAAACCATCTGGTCCTGGACCTTTATCAGCACCAATTGAGCAGACATCATCATAAATTTCTCTGTCTGTGAAGTCTCTTGTTAGAGATTCATTAATAGAGTCAGAAACCATACTCTCAAAACCCAAGAGGATGTCTTCTGAAACTGGATTTCGATTACTAGAATATATCCCTTTGAAAAAAGCTTCTGCATGTTTCCATATATCCAAATCACCTCGATAAACATGGCCATCTTCATCTTGAATTGAATGGATATTGTTTCTAGCAAATCTGGATTTAGTACATGCCTGGTAGGATTTTGTGTTACGGTCTCCAGCCTGTAGCCATGAATTATGACTTTCTAATTGCCAATAAGTCTCTTTAGCTCTGTAAGCCGAAGCTAATTGCCTATGAATTATAGAAATATTATCATGGGAAGATCCTGAGGCTGTTAATGCTGATTCAAGTTCCTTTTGTAGCATTCAATCTGTTTAGCAGAGTTCAACTTAGAATTCCTTTGACAAAGAGCTAGAGACTTTATGCATTCCCTACTCTGATCAGTCATTGAAAAATTCCTTGATAGCGAAAAAGACTTCCATCCTCGACTCACATAATCTTTAAACTCAGGATGGTGCATTAATCTTTTGTCAAAGTGAAACCTTTTATGTTTACTATTTGCTACACTATTTACTACAATAGCAACATTTATTATGACTGGACGGTGATCAGAACCATAGAGCCCTAAAAACTCAGCCTCTGAAGCAGGGAAACGAGTCAACCTTTCCTCATTAACAGCTATATAATCCAGACATTCTTTTATAGTATGCGTACATCTCTTTCCAACCCAGGAAAACTTATCTCCTTTGTGTCTTAAATATGAAAGATCATGCACAAGAACTATACATATTTCTAAGATCCTGAAAACTCCACTCATCTCGTTGAGGTCCTCCAATCTTCTCATCATTACTTAAGATTTCATTAAAATCTCCAACTAATATCCATGGACTAGATCTCAAACTTCCAATTCTTTCAATCCTTTCCCAAAGTTCATGTCGATGTTTCTGGACAGGATGACCATACAAACACGACAAATAGAATTCCATTCCATTGAAATTCACTTGCAAATCTACCAACCTTACATCTTCATAAAGCCTACTAACCGAAACATCTTGCTTCCATAAAACAGCTAAACCCCCACTTCTACCAATAGGAGGGACACACAATACATTAATATAACCTAAAGAGACAGCTACATCTCTAACTACATCAGACACATTCAGGGTTTCAACGAGAAAGAATATATATGGAGTAAACTTGTGACACAACTCCTTCAATCTTGGTTCAGTTAGTGATCCTCGGAGACCCTGACAATTCCAGGAGCATATCTTCATGGAAACAGTGGGGGTACCGGGCCCCCCGCGCCTTTGTCTATTTCTTGGTTAACGGAACAAGAGTTCTGTGATTCCTCACTACGACCTCTCTTTATGACCTGGCTCAAGACCGCCTGATCATCATCCATGGTAGGAGAATTCAGCATGTCCTCAATCTCTTGTCTTTTCCTCTTGGTAAAACCTGCATTTGCACGAGCATAATCTTCAAGGACATCCGAAAAATCATTTTCCTTGAACTTTCCCTTTGCCATCTTGATTTCGTGAAGTCTGATTTCTTCAGCAACAATCAAGTCTCTCTCTGCTTGGATATGATCTACTACAATGACATTCTGACCAGCCAAATTTTCATTACTTACATTGAAACCCAGAGTCGGCACAGTAAAACCATCAACAACAACATCCTGATATCTACACGCATAACTCTGGTCCACTGCAACATCCTGACTATCCACGCCCTCAGAATTTCCCTCTGGGATACCCAAAGGACAAACCGAAGTTCCTACAGCAACAACAACACCATCTGGACCAGGAGCATCCCCACCATCATCATCATCAGCATCAGAGCCTGAGAAAACTCCATTATCAGCAGCACAGAGAGGACACTCCTTCTTATCATGAGAGAGCATCCCACAATGTTGGCAGAAGTTTCTCAGTTGTGCGTACTTGAAGTGGAGAACATTGTCTATGTCTCTCTCAAATTGAAAGTTCCTTTGGAAGCGAAAGGGAGTATCCGTATTCCAAAAGACCCGAACACGGACAAAATCCACTCGCGTGGAATTTTCCTCAAAATCAACGTTAAACACCGGTGCAAATGTATCACCAATGAAAGTGATCATTTGGCGAGGAAGATACTGCAAATGAATTCCTCTGATCTGGATCCAGAAAGGAATCACCTTTCGAGCCTCTTCTCGAAGGTTAGGAGCCCAACGGTGGACCGTCACCATCCAATCCGCAAAGGACCACGGAGTTTGACGAAGCACCAGCATCATTGTTTCGTCAGAGTGAAACAGAAATTGGAGTTGATTGGGACCAATAATGCGCTCGGAAGTTGCATTTTCCAATCCCCACACTCGAGGCATTTGGGCAATCATAGCACGCATATTTTACTTTTTTTGGGTTAAGCGGTACCACCACCTGAGAGAATTGGTTTGTCGCCGCCGCTTGAACACAGATCTCCGGCGGAAGAGACACTGGTTCATCTTCAATGCCCATATTGATATTTTGCATTTTGTTGCGTAAGTTTTCACCCATTGATTGAAGTTGTTTGTAAGATTGATGCAAATAAGATGGGAGAACTTGGTTTAAATAAGGATTCAGCCAATGAGGTTTTCGATGTCGAACAGATCTGAAAAATCGAAAAAGGAAACCGCTTGAAAACGTGGCCTGCAGATAACTGCTCGAAGACGTGGTCTGCATAAAGAAACCGGCACGTCGTGGCCTGAGAAATCTTCATCGGAAATCGCCAACATTGTTACTTATTGCTATTGATTATTTTTTATTTTTATGTATATTTATGAATGAAGAGAAAGATAAAGCAAAACTAATAAAAAGAGATAATTAAAGGAAAAAAAGAAAACTAATGAGTAGTTGAAACGAATCGGTAGTATAATCAAAAAGTTAACAAAGTTAAACTAAAGATAACAAAAAACAGAAGAATAAAGAATTTAGAAAGTTGCCGACTTTTGTGGCTCATCGACTCATCGTCATCGGCCATTCAAGTAAGTTTGAATTTGAGTTTAACAAGGTTTAAATTGTGTTGCAATTCCAGTTTCAGTTGCCGCTACAGAAAGAAGCTTTTTAAATTTGAAATTGATAAAGTCGTACCTTCGATCAACTATGTCACAAGATATATTGAATGGTTTGGCTAATATATCTATAGAATTGGATTTGGTTAGACAACTCGATTATAGGAAAAAGGAAGAAAAATTGTGCTTTACACTTTATAAAATTTCGGTTATCACTACTATTTTTGTGTACGTTTTAAGATGATTTTTTTATATTAGTTTTTTTTTTTAAATGGGCCACATTTTTTTAGTTCTCATAAAGCCTCTGCGAGTCTAAGCACAACACTGGATTCTGGTTCGGTTCGGTTTATTTGGTTCGGTTCGGTTTATTTGGGTCGGTTCCGGTTATATTCTTCGGATCTGGGTATTTTGCCCAGCCATACCCCAAACGGTTTTAGATTGATTTTCAAACTTGATGTAGTTCATAATTCTAAAGTTCAATTTCATGTGATTCACGTCTAAACTCAATGTGGTTGAAACTTTGGAATTAGAAAACCTATGACTCCCCACATACTGCCCAAATTGCGGATGCAGAATCTGATTGAAATGAAATTTGGATTAAACTTTTTTTTGATAGTGTGGATGCCAAGATCTGATTTTTCCAAATGGGAATTCGGAAGTAGTTTGAATAGGTGAAATCAGGGTTAAGTTTCCTTTAATTAGCCTCTAGAATTCAGAATGCTAGACTAGACGAAATCTAACAACAATTAACAATGAGAAAGATGTTTTTTTTTTTTGTCACCAGCGTAGAGATCTAGAACGGTTCGGAGATCCAAATCGGAGGTATCAAGTTTATATAAATAATATCCACTGGGTAGACGCGAGCACTTCTTGCTAACTTGTCTGCTTTGTGTCGTATGCGCGTGGGATGAGTGAGATTGAGAAAAAAGAAAACAACTCCTTACTCTTCACGAATTCCTCCAAGTGTAAAGAAAATGCCAGCCAATCCTCGGGTGTAGACACCATCTTCACCAACTCGGAGCAGTCTGTTGCAAAAACTATTTCCGTCTTCTTGTTTACAGTCAAACAATGCATGGCCCACATGAGTGCTTCCAATTCTGCATGTAGGGGGTAGAGGCTTCTTCGTAGATTTCTTGCTCCCATAATTGTCCCTTCGAGGCCTTCCTGAAAGCAGTGCCAAAATAATCCAGAAAAAGTATCGGTCTCTTTTCAAGATCCATTAATAGTACACCGCCACCCTTCGTAAGTCGGAAACACCAGAGTAGGGGACAAACTTTGGAGTATCACATCAGGGTCACTACTCTGTGCCGTTTCCCAGGTTATTGCCTCAGTTTCCGCCAGCTTCAGAATTTCTTGTGGATCTCTGTCCACATTTGAGAAAACCTTATCATTTCTCGCTACCACGCAATCCAAGGAAAACTAGTATCCTGATTTTCTGGAGGAAATCTCGAAAAGAGATGATCAAAATTAGCAAAACCCGATGACAATGGGAAAACACCCGGAGGCGTCGGTATCTTAGAAAGCACCCATGTTTGTAATGCCAAAGGACATTCGAAAAGGACATGGTTGATAGTTTCATTAATGTCCGATCCGCACCTAGCACATTGTGAATCAGAATTTATCCCCCTACTTCGCAAATTTGTTGAGACCGCGAGACATCCCAATACAATTTGTCATATAAAGTGTCGTAATTTCGGAGAACACTTCAGCTTCCATGTATGAGCATGTAAGATCGTCACATCCGGACCATAGGAGCCATTGGAACATGTATTCGGGTCTGATTGTTCTATTTAATAACCATATTTAACCGTATACCTTCCTGATTTTGTGTAGTACCATCCAATAGTGTCTGGTTTGAAGGTGCTACTTACTGGCAGACCCCGAATAATCGTTACGTCTGTCATATCAATAATGGCATTCAACAAAGCCATATTCCACGTCTGTGTCTGTGGGTCAATCAGATGATTAACCATTAGATTCAGGTAATAATTATACCCCTTACATGTTGCTGACCTCGGCTGAGAAGATGGTATCCATGGGTCGTTCCATACTGAAATAGAACAACATGATCTAACTCTGTGAATTAGCCCTTTTTTGACCAAAGATCTAGCTGAAATAATACTCCTCCATCCATACGGTGGAGCGTAAGATCGAATAGAGCCCAAAGGGTCTGTGTTCCGAAAATAGCGACCACTGAAAACTCACGCAAATAGGGAATCCAGTTTATCCATTAATCTCCATAATTGTTTGGCCAATAAAGCGGTATTAAAATCCTTGACTGCCCGAAAACCCATCCCCCCCCCCCTCTGATTTCATAATTTCTTCCATGCTATCCAATGCATTCCTTTGTGTTCTCCATTTGAATTCCACCAGAACCGTGCCGCCGCACTAGTTAATTTTCCACTTATGGATTTGGGTATTCGAAAATACGACATAACGAATGTTGGCATTGCTGATACCACTGATTTAATTAAAACCTCCTTACTCCCTTTGGATAAAAACCTTGATGTCCATTCATTGATTCGATTATTTTGTCTCTCTGCGACAAAATTAAAGATCTTACTTTTGGCTCCTCCGAGACTTTTCGGAAGGCCTAGATATGAACCCATGTCGCCGATGCTAGAAATCCCTAATATGTGTTTGACCTCATCCTGGACCGTCTCATTTACCGTGTGACCAAATTGTAAAGAAGATTTACCAAAATGTATTAGCTGCCCAGACACTGACCCGTATTGTCGAAGTATATGCAAAATAGTTTCACATTCCTGTTTGGTGGCCTTGTAGAAGAAAAGACTGTCATCAGCAAAGAGTAAATGTGATACTAATGGGCTTGCTCTCGCAACCTTTAACCCCGTGACTAATTTGTCTCTTTCTGCCTTTCCGATATTGGCTATTAATACCTCCATACAAAGTATGAATAGATATGGTGACAAAGGATCCCCTTGTCGGAGCCCTCTCTTTGGAATAATCCGTCCTTTGGGTTGCCCATTGATAAGGACTTTGTACTCTACTGATGTAATACACCACATCATCCATGTTATCCATTTTTCCAAGAAACCAAACTTCCTCAAGAGATGTTCTATAAAAGAACATTCCACCCGATCATACGTTTTGCTCATATCCGTTTTTATCGCCATATATTTACCTTTACATGACTTATTAGTTCGTAGGCCATGAAACATCTCTTGAGCAATCAGAATATTATCCGAAATTAATCTACCTGACAAAAAGGCTGATTGAGTCTCCGAAATAAGGTTCGGTAACAGGCGCTTTAACCGTTGACATAAAACCTTTGAAATAATTTTGTATCCCACATTACAGAGACTTATGGGCCTTAATTCCGTCATCCGACTTGGTCTTTCCGTCTTCGGGATTAAACAAATATTTGTCGTATTCAGTCGCTGGTCAAAAACACCAGTCTCTAGGAAGCCGTTTACGAGTCCTAATATATCTGCCTTCACTATTTGCCAGGATCGTTGAAAAAAAGTGTTGTCATTCCGTCGGGTCCCGAAGCTTTTTCTGGGTGAATCATAAAAAGTGCCGAACGTACTTCCTCTTCGGTAGCCCTTGCCGTAAGGACATTATTGTTCTGCTCCGAAACTAATGTTTGTATTTCGCCCATAGCCTCCTCAAATTCCGTCGGGGACACCGAGGTAAAAAGGTCATTAAAATAATTTACCGCCACTTGTTCGACCTCCTTTTCCGATGTGATGATATATCATGGTTTTTACCCCTTTTAAGCCATGATATAAGTCCGTTTTAGATAGTCTTTCTAGTATTTTGGAGTCTTTTAGAGTCTCTTACATGTTTTAGCACGTTTGGAGCATAATTGGAGATGCTTGAGCATTCTGGAGCATTCTGGAGCAAAGCAGAAGTTCATGTTGCTGAGAAACCGATTTGAAGCATCAGTATCGATCGATACTAGCTAGTATCGATCGATACCCATCGCAGCAGACACGACGTGCGACTTTTCCAAGAGTTGAAGAATTGCAGAATTGCCCCAGAAGACTTTATTATTTACAAGAAGCCCCAAAACATGATTTAGGTTATTTAATAGGATTTTACAGCCACTTTCATGGCTATGTTTTATTTTACTTTGGTTTTTGGAGAGAAAACTCTGAACTCCTGTTTACTATTGATTTCTTTGATGATCTATTCAATCATGTTGTTTTCATCCTCCATGTCTGAGTAGATCCACTTTAGGTTCAGGGTTCTCATAAGGGTTTACTCTTAATGCTCGGTTAATTAGTTTATTAGGATTCACCATCTGAATTAGTTATTCGCTTAGGTTATGTTCAAAGCTTGTTCTAGATTAGGTACCTAGAACATAGATCTTAGGATAATTGATTAGGCACGACAGTGCATTTAATTACCTGATAGAACCTAAGGTGAGCAAAATAACTATTCGCAAAGGAATTTGGTTTAGTTGTTTTGTGAACATATCAAACTTGAACTTTAAAGCTGATTTATTCTTAGGAATTTTCAAAGAGATTTGAGATTCTGAGGTTTAGATTTAGATAATTCTCACAATGACAGTTGGTTAATTATAGCTTAGTGATTTGAGTTCAAGAACCGCGCTAAATCTGAATCATGCTAGTTAGTTTATCTGCATTCATTAATTTCCTGAGAAATACCCTGAATCTATATTTTCCTCCATCGAATTTACAACTCTTTTACTGTTTATTATTTTTGTTTCATCTGATTTGCTTAGCTTGATTCGATACTATACAATCTATTGTGTGATTTCTGTGAGTCCTTGTGTTCGACCCCTACACTTACTACAACAACTGCTTTAATACTTTTAGGGTATTAATTTGAGCATATCAAATTTGGCGCCGTTGCCGGGGACTCAATTTCGCCTTTAGATTTTAGCTGTCGAGTTTCGACTAAGTTCGTCGTTTTCTTTTTGTTGATATCGATCGACACCACTTGGTATCGATCGATACTCATCACGTTTTCGTTACTAACGTTCTTGACTTTTGTGTTTCAGGTGCATGCCTAATCGTGAAACCAGAGGGAACAAGAGCACTCCGCTAGTTAATCTATCGTTAGAAAAGCTAGCACGTTTAGAACACACAAGCAGAAAGGCATAACAAACATCAGGGATGAACAACACAGTGGTATTAAGACCTGATGAAGCTGGAGTTCTGAGAGACCAAGAGGGTCAAGTGTGCAATGAGAGAGGGCAGCGACTTGATGAAGCTGGAAACGTCATTATCCCTCCTGCTGCTGTTGTTGAGATTGTCGCGCCAGCTGCACGCGCCAACGTTGGGAATGCTACAGTTGATCGAGGTAGGACACTTGCTGAGCACAACATACCTGATCAGTTCTATGCCAATCGATATGCGATTCGCATCCCAACTTTTTCAGAGGAATGATTTTGAGCTGAAACCTGCGTACTACTTTTTGTGAGTAGGAATCCTTTCCATGGCCTATCTCATGAACACCCCATGGATCATATCGAGAGGTTCGAAGATTTGGTCACTGGTATGAAGTACAATGGAGTGCCTAATGAGTTCCTCCTCTGCAAACTTTTCCCATACTTTCTTAGTGGGGATGCTGCTTATTGGCTGAAGCAGTTGGCTCCTGGTTCGCTAACTACAGGGGATGAGACGAAGAACGCATTCCTGAAAAATTTCTATGATGATGCACGATCTGAGGATCTGAGGAACAAGATCTCCCAGTTTTCTCAAGGCCCGACTGAAGCGTTCAAGGCTGCTTGGACGAGATTTAGGTCATATCAGAGAGATTGTCCGCAACATGGGTTCACTCAGGTTCAGCTGCTGGGCATTTTCTACAGAGGGGTTGATTGGAGGTACCAGATGGGTATGGATGCTGCGAGTAATGGGAACTTCAACACCAGGTATCCAGATAATGCGGTTGTGTTGATTGAGAACTTGGCGTCTAGTAATAGCACCAAGAATGCTGATTTCGAGCGGAAGAAGAAAGCTGGAGGAGTTGATGGATCGCAGATTGCTGAGGTTCAGGCCAAGCTGGATTTTATGATAGGGAAGTCTAAGAAGACTGTACACTTTGCTGATGAAGTCGATAATATCGGTGGAGATGAAGTGGAGGATGTTAACTACGTTGGTGGTTCTGGTCTTCAGGGTCAGCAATTTGGGTACAACAACAACCGAAACTTCAACAACAACAATCAGCACGGTGGGTACAAGTTTAAAGGAAACCAATCTGGCTTTGGAGCAAATCAATTCACTCAGAAACCACTTCAGAGCAGCGATTTCACTCGCAACTACGGGAACTCTTTGTACCAGCCCATCTCTCCAAACTCCACAGAGAACAAGATGGAATTCATGCTTGAACAACTTCTTCAGGGACAGCAGAAGTTGCATGTAGATTTCAATGGGAAGTTTGACTCTCTGTACATTGATCTCAATGGGAAAATTGAAGCTGTCAATCTTTCTCAGAGAAAGCTGGAAACTCAGGTCGCTCAGACAGCAGCAGCTGTGAAAAGGCAGGAAGGTTTTCTTCCAGAGAAAACTGAGAATCCAAGAGCACACGTCAATGCAATCACCATAGGAAGTGCTAAAGAAGCCACTGCAGTGGTAGAAAAGGGTTTTGATGCAGGAATTTTAGACGATGCTGTTGAAGATGACGACTGGGATTCTGAAATCGCCCAGGTATCGATCGATACCAGCCAGTGTCGATTGATACCGATCCAAACACCTGCACGAGTGGATAGAAAATCACGTGCGTCGATCGATACCCCTCCAGTATCGATCGATGTTGAGACGCAGGTCGAGAAGAGGTCCGAGATTGTCAAGGAGAGGGTCTATATACCCAAGATACCTTATCCTATGCCTCCTAAGATGACAAATAAGGAATGGGAGGACGCCAGATGCAAATCTATGCTGGATAAGTTGGTTATGGAGCTTCCTTTTGTTGATGTTATATGTGAGGATGAGAATTTGGACACCACCTCGGTGTCGATCGATACCCTCTTGTATCGATCGACACCCGTCCAAGAATCTGTCATTGACGTCTCGAAGGAGCAAGCATCGATCGATGCCCTCCTAGATACTGCAAAGGAGCCGCGTATGAGTGTTGCCAGACTTCACAAGCCAAAGAAGCTGAATCCTATTCCTCAACACCTCCAAGCCCCCATCACTCCAAAGCAGCTGCGTGGCTTTGAGAAGATGGTACGAAGGATACCCCACTCGTTCACTTTTGAAGAAGCTCTAGAGGGCTGGCCTCTGCTAAGTCACTTCAAAGATTGCAGAGAAACTCTTGAAGAAATTAAGGCACTCTTCACCAAGGCAATAAGCAAGTCACTACCGCTGAGGTAGTTGACCAAGAAGGAAGACCCAGGAATATTCTCCGTTCCATGCTCCATCTCTGGAATTGAATTCAAAGAGTCTCTCGTTGACTTAGGGGCTAGCGTGAATGTCGTGTCAAAGGCAATTTCAGAGAGATTGGGAGCTGATATTCGACCTCCCAAGTCAACCATCACACTCGCGAACAGTTCCACCTCGCTTCCATATGGTACAATCCCTGATTTGATGGTTAAAGTAGGAGATTGTCTGGTTCTTACCGATTTTGAGGTTATGGAGATGCATGCAAGATCTAGTACGCAATTAATTTTTGGATGACCGTTCATGGCTACGGCTGGTGCAATTATGGATACACCCAGTAAGAAAATCTCATTCTCGTACATTGACAAAGAGGTGTACTACAAAGCCATTTCTACTATAGGAACTTCCACACATACCTCTTGCATCACCATTGTTACAGGAGCGACGTTGGTAGTTGATCTTTTGGAAGAGCCTCCTGACGAGCCAACTGTCATAGACGTTCTAGATAGTCTTTCGGTCATCACCAAGAAAGTTGTAAAGAAGGCTAAGGCAAAGAAGAAGATGAAGAGTACATGAGTAAAAGGTGCTCCCTCTATGACCTTAATCCCTCAGAAGTGTGATGGGGATTCGATTGAGTACAAGGTGAAATGCAAAGGAACTTTGAAACCATTCTCTAAAGCCCGAGTTCTTCTTACTTCGGAGCTAAAAGAGAAAGGAAAGAAATTTATGGAGAGCATGTTGAGCAGAACTCTGAGTCTGCAAGTATCTA
The DNA here is from genome assembly GCA_002933935.1 of Eutrema yunnanense. Taxonomy (NCBI): domain Eukaryota; kingdom Viridiplantae; phylum Streptophyta; class Magnoliopsida; order Brassicales; family Brassicaceae; genus Eutrema; species Eutrema yunnanense. Next base: position 128,436 of record PKML01043580.1, on the reverse strand, counting down.
GTTGTGGAACTTGCATGGGAGTAAGCTCTCAATCTTCTCCTGACTGATCACCTGAGACAAAGTCAAGATACTGACTTTAAACGAGCGCTTGGTGGGAGGCAACCCACAGGTGAGTCTGCTTTTGAGTCTTTTTTTTTTCTTTTTATATTTTTTTCGTTCTGTGTTTGTGCCAGGATAAACAAGGAGCAAAACTCGAAATCGCCCTAGAATCGATCAATACAACATTGGTATCGATCGACACCAATCGCGAATGTCGACTTAAGCTTGGTATCGATCGATACCAAGTCGTGTGTCGATCGACACCAGATGTTCCAGCACGGTAACTTCTTGTTTTTCTTAATTCAATTCCGTTATTTTATTTTCTTTTACCTACTCTAGGCTAGATAACACTGGGGACAGTGTTGTTCAAGTTTGAGGAGGAGTCTGCTGACATTGTGTTTGTTTTTCTTAGAGTCAGTTGTTTTATCAAGTCAAAAAACGTTTTATTGAGTCAAAACTTGTTGGAGATGATGATCTTGTGCTTGAATTATTGTTTTTATTTTGTTTTTGAGTGACCAGTGTTGTAGGATCAGCTTTAGATCGACTAATGAAAAATCCAAGGACTAACCAGTTGACTAGAAAACATCCATGTCTCCAGCAGAGTTCTTCTGAAGCCTGAGCCAAATTTTTGCATTTCATCGATGTGGTTAGTGTTTACAGAGCTTGATTCATCGTTCATATCTGACAAAGGAACCCATATGTTTAAAGTAATGGTATCTCTCTCCCCTGTTATAAGTTGACAAATAAGAGCATAAAAGATGAAATGATTTTCTTCTGAGTAGAAGGCTAGGAAAATTTCTAGCGATCCCATTATTCTACTTAAAAGGGAATGATCACACAAAGGTTGAAAGCGAGGTTAGAAAAATTTCCCGTGATACCACTATTCGCCTACACCCTTTGATACATAGAGAGGGAAGAACCGGGGATTCGGTGGCAAAGACCATCAATACTCGCGTTTCGGACCTTGATGTGTAGATGCAGATCTATAAAAAAAGAGAACATAATAAGAATTAAGTCTGGGGGAGAGAAAGTGATACAAAAAGTGTGAAATTTGATGGTTCCTTGTCATGATATTGTATGGTAAAGAATCTAGAAGGTTCTTGAACATTGGCTGCAACGATAAAACTGGCGATGAGGGTTTTTATTTGAACAATGCTGCGAGATAATGTGTGGAGTCTGGAAAAGCTGCGAATGTATACGGAGAAGTACATGGTGGTTAGATCAAAAGCTGGTTAGGTGACATTTGGGTGCTTGGGAAAATGATCTTTGCGATGGTTTCTGAATAGGTGAGTCTCCGTGTTTTCAAACCTCTTTCTCTGGTTTAGTCTTCTATTTCCTTAAGGGCAAGCAAAGGCTAAGTCTGGGGGAGTTATTATATCATGGTTTTTACCTCTTTTAAGCCATGATATAATTCCGTTTTAGAGAGTCTTTCTAGTATTTTGGAGTCTTTTAGAGTCTTTTACAGGTTTTAGCACGTTTGGAACATAATTGGAGATATTGGAGCTTTCTGGAGCATTCTGGAGCAAAGCAGAAGTTCGTGTTGCTGAGAACCCGATTTGAAGCATCAGTATCGATCGATAATGCCTAGTATTGATCGATACCCATCGCAGCAGACACGACCCGCGACTTTTCCAAGAGTTGAAGAATTGCATAATAGCCCCAGAAGACTTTATTATTTACAAGAAGCCTCAAAACGTGATTTAGGTTATTTAATAGGATTTTACAGCCACTTTCGTGGCTATGTTTTATTTTACTTTGGTTTTTTGGGAGACAACTCTGAATTCCTGTTTACTATTGATTTCTTTGATGATCTATTCAATCATGTTGTTTTCATCCTCCATGTCTGAGTATATCCACTTTAGGTTCAGGGTTCTCATAAGGGTTTTCTCTGAATGCTAGGTTGATTAGTTTATTAGGATTCACCATCTGAATTAGTTCTTCGCTTAGGTTGTGTTCAAAGCTTGTTCTAGATTAGCTACCTAAAACATAGATCATAGGATAATTGATTAGGCACGACAGTGCGATTAATTACCTGATAGAACCTAAGGTGAGAAAAATAACTATTCGCAAAGGAATTTGGTTTAGTTGTTTTGTGAACATATCAAACCTGAACTTTAAAGCTGATTTATTCTTAGGTATTTGCAAAGAGATTTGGGATTCTGAGGTTTAGATTTAGATAATTCTCGCAACGACTGTTGGTTAATTATAGCTTAGTGATTTGAGTTCAAGAAGCGCGCTAAATCTGAATCTTGTTAGTTAGTTTATCTGCCTTCATTGATTTCCTGAGAAATACCCTGAATCTATATTTTTCTCCATCGAATTTACAATTCTTTTACTCTTTATTTTTTTTGTTTCATCTGATTTGCTTAGTTTGATTCGATACTATACAATCTATTATGTGATTTCTGTGAGTCCTTGTGTTCGACCCCTACACTTACTACAACAACTGCTTTAGTACTTTTAGGGTATTAATTTGAGCGTATCATGTGACCCATGCTTTTGAAGCATTATGCAACCCAACAATCTGGTTCCTTGCCCTCCTTTGCATTACTTGTGCATGGTAAAACTTTGTATTTTTTTTTTTTTTTTTTTTTTACCAACGTTGAGTTGGTCTAGTGGTTAAGGAGGAGTGGGTATGTGCCTCTCCTACCGGCAATGGGTTCGATTCCCGTTGGGAGGGGTCTCCTCCGAAGGAGTGACTTTAACATAGTTTGGGCCCCGCTATGGGGATGTACGGGCCCGGAACCTCGGCGATTTAAAAAAAAAAAAAAAAAACTTTGTATTTTTATCCCCCACCGTTTGCCACAGAGTGCGACTTTTCTGTTGCCAGTAGAGCTCCTCGTCCTGGTATGCTTGTTTTACATTTCCTGTAATTTCTATCAACTCCTCTTGAGTCCTAGTATCATCATTTTGAATCTCTTCTACTGCCCGTTGTAACTCAAATATCTTCTCTTTACCATAAGGCAAGTTATTTTTATTTTTTCGCCATTTCGATATCTCCAACCGACAATTCCTAATTTTTTGGACAAAAGATCGTCTGTCCCGCCCCTTGGATCCATCTCCCAACCCTTGGTAATTGAGTTCATTAAGCCCTCTTGCCCAATCTAGCGTTTATCAAACCGAAATTGGGCTCATTTTCTGGATATTTTGTTCTTAATTGTGGCAATAATTGATCTATGATCCGACCCAATCATTGTTAAGTATTCGACATAAGAATGTGAAAACGTCATGCCAGCATCCATTAGCTATGTGAAATATGTTCTTATTTGATGAATATATGAACCAAAATAGATTATTTAAATGTGTATTTTTCTATAGTATTTCTGTGTAATGAGAGTGTGTTTATGCGTATATGAGCCAACATAATCTCCGATTCGTCGTCTTCATCTTGATTTTATATTGTTCCTGACACTTTAATTCTTCATCATTATCATTGAAATGGTTATTATGTCTTGGATTTATCTGTTTTGTCCGTTACAATCTTTCAAGCTTTTTAGCGTTGACGCGAGATGATCAGCTCGAATCCGCATTGACACCGTTATTGATGGGGTTTGACTAGGCGGTTTCCGCCTTTCGCAAGGTACTTCTCTCTTGGGCGTCTTTGGGCCGGACCTTTCTCTGGAGTTCTTTTTTCCATTTTTTATATTCTCTTGACTTTTTCGGGTATTTCTCTCTTGGGCTTCTTTGGGCCGGACCCATTAAAGAGATTTAACACCAGCAAATAGCTCCGAAAATAAGAATGCTTAGCTAGAACGAATGTTCAAAAAAATCGCTAGGTGTTAGTCGAGCGGTTGAGCTGGACCTACTGTCTAGAACGTCTAGTCGAAGCCTAGATGATTTTTATGCGGTTTAGGCGTTCATTAAAAAAATCTTATATATATTTTTATAGAGTGCAGCATATAAAAATACTATGACTATTTCATAAATAATAAACTTTAAATATTATAAATCTTAAACATAGATTCAAAGTTCAAATTACACACAAAAACCAAAAGAAATCTTATAAATATCAAATCTAAAACATTAAAAATTATTTTAAATTTGAATTAGACAAAAACATCCATTTAAAAAATCATAAATATTAAATCATAAATAAAAATTAGAGCAGCCTAGGACCGTCTATAGCCGTCTAGAACCGCGTATGACCGCCTAGAACCACTTAATAACAATAACGTTTAATGCCAATGCCTACGAGATAATCGTCACGGTATATGGACGCCTAGCGCTTAAGCACCGCCTAGATAGCCACTTAGACCGCTTTTTAGAACACTGGCTAGAACTGATACAAAATGATTTTTTTTCAGGCCTTTTGATCTCGAAAGCTTGGTTCGCACTCCACTAAGTACTAAACTCGACTTTTGGTATTCATTCCTTATTAAACCTTCGATTTTCTCCTCAAATATTTTTCTTTTTATAAACTTATGAATTGATGAGCCTCTTCAAGGTGATTAAGCGACATTTGACACCTTCTTTGTGAGCTTTCACATATTTTTCTTTTGGCTTTTGTTGGTCTAATCTCGACTGACGAGACCCAACACCAATATTGTGAACTCGATTTCATGTTTTTTGTTTTTTTAATAACAAAATTGAGATTTTACTATATTGATAATAATAACGGAAAAATTATCACAAAAAATCATGGACTTTCAAATTTTGGCCATTCAAAACATAAACTATCGTGTAGACAATTTAAATCATCAAAGTATGTTGACTTTAAATTGAAATCTCAAACTTCTGTTGACTGAGCTAGACATGACGTTAAGTCGATAAACGGATTGGATAAACGGAGTTAAAAAAACGTTGTAAATCACAGTTAAGTAAAATGACCGAGACAATATCTTTGTTTGGGTTGTTAAGAAGAAAGTGGAGATAATCGCTATTGTATATGGACACCTAGCGCCTAGGCACCGCCTAGACGGCCGCTTAGACCGCTTTTTAGAACAATGACTAGAACTGATACAAACTGGTTTTTTTTTTTAGGCGTTTTGATCTCGAAAGCTTGGTTCGCACTCCACTATGTACTAAACTCGACTTTTGGTATTCATTCCTTATTAAACCTTCGATTTTCTGCTCAAATATTTTTCGTTTTATAAAGTTATGAATTGATGAGCCTCTTCAAGGTGATTGATCCATTAAGCGACAGTTAACACCTTTTTTGTGAGCTTTCACATATTTTTCTTTCGGCTTTTGTTGGTCTAATCTAGACTGACGAGACCCAACACCAATATTATGAACTCGATTTCATGTTTTTTGTTTTAATAACAAAATTGAGATTTTACTATATTGATAATAATAACTGCAAAATTGTCAAAAAAATCATGGATTTTCTAATTTTGGCCATTCAAAACATAAACTATCGTGTATACAATTTAAATCATCAAAGTTTGTTGACTTTAAATTTAAATCCCAAACTTCTGTTGACTGAGACAAATTAGACATGACGTTAAGTCGATAAACGGATTGGATAAACGGAATTAAAAAGTCGTTGTAAATCACACTTAAGTAAAATGACTGAGCCAATATCTTTGTTTGAGGTTTTAAGAAGAAAGAGGAGATGACGTCATTTTACTTAACCGTGATTTACAACGGTTTTTTAATCATGTTTATTCGTTCTATTTATCGACTTAAAGTCGTGTCTAATTTGGTTCAGTCAACATAGGTTTGAGATTTAAATTTAAAGTCAACAAATTTTGATGATTTAAATTGTTCACGCGATAGTTCATGATTTGAATGGCCAAAATTTGAAAGTTCATGATTTTTTTGACAATTTTCCTTAATAATACCTTGTTGTGTATACTGATAATAATAACTCCTAAAAGTCTTACTATATTGAAATTTTCGTGTGACTATTCGAGTTTGACGGCTTAAACGTTATATAATAGGATTTATTCCGTGCTATATAGCATGATGTATTTTTTTCTTAAAATTTGTTTTGAAATTTTAGAAAAATTATTGTGACATGTTCAGACTTTTATAATATCTCTAAGCTAATATAGATATAGCTGTCAAACCCGACTAACAATTTTATTTAACTCGTTTTGCAGTGAACTAAAATATAAACTTAAACTTACACATACTCAAATAAAAATATAACAAACTATATAGTTAACTTAAAAAAAAAATTTACTAAATTGAGTATACCATCTATCTTTAAATCAAAAACTAATATTTTGACTTGCGAGACCCGCTTTTGTGGGCATTTGAAATTATAATTATAACTCGTCCATGACGGGCTAACCCGCTTACTTAACCCATTTTGTGGTGGAGTAAAATATTATTCGGGATAACCTGCAAATAACTACAATCTTGAAATACCAACTCTAATATATTTTTTTTAATGACTATGAGTTTTGTGGTCATTCTACGAACTCTTAAAAAATTAATTTTACTCTGCATAACTCTTTATAAAAATAGTAAAATATTTTTCAACTTTAGTTTTGATATATATTCAAATAAAATAATATCAATTATAGTGAAAAATATTATAAGATTTCGAAAATAATCATTTTTTAACTTTAGTTTTGATATATATATTCAAATAAAATAATATAAATTATAGTAAAAAATATTATAAGATCTCGAATAGATTTTTTCTTTGAATATATGTGAATTTATTATTATTTTAAATATGTAATATTTTTAATATCATAATAATTAAAAACACTAAATAGTAGATACATTTATTAATGAAAAATAAATACTTTCCATATTTTATTCAATTATTTTAATTTTTAAAAGACAATTATATATTTTTATTTTTATTATCTTTTTTTATTTGTAATAACATACTATGTAATAAATTACAATAAAAATTTTATTTTCCTAAATATCTTATTAAATAATATTATAGAGATAAAAAATTTTAAATTCGTAAACAAGAATCTAAAATATTATTTACATTCAAAGAAGTTACAATGTTTTCCAACTCTCACAGAGCAGAAACAATATTAATACTTGTTATTTTAATATTACAAGTCAATACAGGAACGTATGGTATACAAGCATGATGAGACCATAGCTCAACCAAATTCGAGGAGGAAATCATTAAGGTTTTTATCTCTATAATATTATTTAATAAGATATTTAGGAAAATGAATTTTTGGTACGAGGGTTTTGAGAGAGGAGTTCAACAAATCTGCGGAGAGTTTCATCACACTCATAGAACTTGAAGAATTCCAAGAAGCCGACATTATCAAGGAAATGCAAGAAGACGTTCAAGAATACATCAAGACTCCAACAACTTCATTCTTGCCAGTTCTACAAAGGATTAAAGAGGCTGATTTGTTCATCATTTCAAAGCATGATTAAATTACTTAAATTAATATGGTATGTGTGTTTCCATTTGAATAATTAACGAGCTCTTTTCTTGTTTTACAGGAATATGTGATATATCATGGTTTTTACCCTGTTTAGGCCATAATATAAGTCCTTTTTATAGAGTCTTTCTAGTGTTTTGTAGTCTTTTAGAGTTTTTTACAGGTTATAGCACGTTTGGAGCATAATTGGAGATATTGGAGCTTTCTGGAACATTCTGGAACATTCTGGAGCGAAACAGAAGATCCGTGTAGCTGAGACATCAAAATCACCTAAGTATCGATCGATACTGCCTAGTATCAATCGATACCCGTCGAGGAAATAGCAGGATCACGACTTATTGAAGAGTTGAAGAATTGCAGAATTGGCACATAAGACTTTGATATTTACAAGATGGCCCAGAATGTGTTTTAGCTTATAAATTAGGTTTTCAGCCACCTGTTTAGGCTATGCTTTATTTTCTAAGCTTTATTTTTCTATACTTTGGTTTGAGATAAGTCTGAATCTCCCTTCGTCCGAGATCAGATCTCAAAACCTCTTGTTACTTTTATCTTCTATTGATGATTTATTCAGTTATGTTGATTGTTTCATTCTCCATGTCTGAGTAGATACACTTTAGGTTTAGAGTTTTCTCATAAAGGATTTTTTTGAATGCTAGGTTGATTATCTGTTTAGGATTCACCATCTGAATTAGTTCTTCGCCTTAGGTTGTTCTCAAAGCTAATATGTTGACGAATCTGGAACTTAGATCTTAGGATAATTGATTAGGCACGACAGTGCGATTAATTACCTGATAGAACCTAGGTGAGCAAATTGATTACTCGCAAAGAGATTTGGTTTAATTGATTTGTGAACATATCAAACCTGATATTAAAGCTGATTTAGACTTTAGGATTCGCAAAGAGATTTGGAATTCCTAGGATTTAGATTTAGATAATTCTCGCAACGACGGTTGGTTAATTATACTTTAGTGATTTGAGTTCAAGAACTGCGCTAAATCTGAATCCTGATTAGTTAGTTTATCTGCATTCATTGATTTCCTGAGAAAAACCCTGAGCCTATATTTTCCCAATTGAATTACAACTCTTTTAATTTCTGCATTGCTTTCAATTACATCTGTTTGGCTTAGCTTAATTCGATACTATACAATCTATTGTGCATCTCTGTGAGTCTTTGTGGTTCGACCCCTAGCTATATTACAACTACTGCTTTAGTACTGTTAGGGTATTAATTTGAGCATATCAAATTTGGCGCCGTTGCCGGGGATTCAATTCGCCATTAGATTTTAGTTTGAGAATTTCGACTAAGTTCGACGGTATCGATCGATACTCTATAGTATCTGTCGATACTCGTCGTCTTCTTTTTTTGGTATCGATCGACACCACTTGGTATCGATCGATACTCAACGTATTTTTTTGGTTACTTACGTGCTTTGCCTAGTGTTTTGTTTTCAGGTGTATGCCTGTTCGTGAAACCAGAAGCAACAAGAGCACTCAGCTAATTGAACTGTCATTGGAACAGCTAGCACTTGTGGAACGCACAAACAGAAAGACCAAGCAAACATCAGGGATGAACAACCCAGTGGTTTTAAGAGCTGATGAAGCTGGAGTTCTGAGAGACCAAGAGGGCCAAGTGTGCAATGAGAGAGGGCAGCGACTTGATGAAGCTGAAAACGTCGTTGTCCCTGCTGCTGTTACTGAGATTGTCGCGCCAGCTGGGCGCGTGATATGCTCAAATTAATACCCTAAGATACTAAAGCAGTTGTCGTAGTAAGTGTAGGGGTCGAACCACAAAGACTCAAAGAAATCACACAATAAATTATATAGTACTGAATTAAGCTAAGCCAGAAGATGTAATTAAAAACAGTGCAGAAATTAAACGAGATGTAAATCAATTGGGAAATATAGGCTCAGGGTTTTTCTCAGAAAATCAATGAATGCAGATAAACTAACTAGCAGGATTCAGATTTAGCGCAGTTCTTGAACTCAAATCACTAAAGTATAATTAACCAACTGTCGTTGCGAGAATTATCTAAATCTAAATCCTAGGAATTCCAAATCTCTTTGCGAATCCTAAAGTCTAAATCAGCTTTAATAAAAGGTTTGATATGTTCACAAATCAATTAAACCAAATCTCTTTGCGAATAATCAATTTGCTCACCTAGGTTCTATCAGGTAATTAATCGCACTGTCGTGCCTAATCAATTATCCTAAGATCTAAGTTCCAGATTCGTCAACCTAGAATTAGCTTTGAGCACAACCTAAACGAAGAACTAATTCAGATGGTGAATCCTAAGCAGATAATTAACCTAGCATTCAGAGAAATCCTTTATGAGAAAACCCTAAACCTAGAGTGGATCTACTCAGACATAGAGAATGAAACATTCAATATGTTTGAATAAATCATTAATAGAATAAGAATAACAAGAGGTTCTTGAGATCTGATCTCGGACGAAGGGAGATTCAGACTTGTCCCAAACCAAAGTATAGAAAATAAAGTTTCGCCTAAACAGGTGGCTGTAAAATCCTATTTATAACCTAAAACACGTTCTGGGCCATCTTGTAAATATCAAAGTCTTCTGGGCCAATTCTGCAATTCTTTAACTCTTCATTAAGTCGCGATCCTTTTGTTTCCTCGACGGGTATCGATCGATACTAGGCAGTATCGATCGATACGCAGGTGATGTCTCAGCTACACGGATCTCTGCTTTGCTCCAGAATGTTCCAGAAAGCTCCAATATCTCCAATTAAGCTCCAAACGTGCTAAAACCTGTAAATGACTCTAAAATACTACAAAACACTAGAAAGACTCTATAAAAAGGACTTATATCATGGCCTAAACAGGGTAAAAACCATGATATATCAACTCCCCCAGACTTAGCCTTTGCTTGCCCTCAAGCAAATAGAAGACTAAACCGAGAAAGAAGTTTGAAAACGCGGAGACTCACCTGTTCATGAATCATCGAAAAGATCCTCTTTCCAAATACCCAAATGTCACCAAATCAGCTTTTGATCTAACCACCATGTACTTCTCCGTAGACATTCACAGCTTTCCCAGACTCCACACATTATCCCACAGCATTGTTCAAATAAAACCTTCATCACCAGTTTCATCACTGCAGCTAATGTTCAAGAACCTTCTAGACTCTTTACCAGACTTATTTCTTATTATGTTCTTTCTTTTCTTTTCAGCTTTGCATATACACATCAAGGTATGAGACGCGAGTATTGATGGTGTTTGCCACCAAATCCCCGGTTCTTCCCTCTCAATGTATCAAAGGATGTAGGCGAATAATGGCATCATAGGAAAATCCTAGCCTCGCTTCCAATCCTTTGTGTGATCATTCCCTCTTAAGTAGAATAATGGGATCGCTGGAAATTTTCCTAACCCTCTACTCAGAAGAAAATCATTTCAATCTTTTATGCTCCTTTTTTTTATCAACTTATAACAGGGGAGAGAGATACTATTACTCTAAACACATGGGTTCCTTTATCAGATATGAATGATGAATCAAGCTCTAAAAACACTAACCACATTGATGAAGTGCAAAAATTTGGCTCAGGTTTCAGAAGAACTCTGCTGGAGACATGGATGTTTTCTAGTCAACTGGTCAGTCCTTGGATTTTTCATTAGTCGATCTAGAACTGATCCTGTAACACTGTGCACTCAAAAACAAAATCAAATCAATAGGTTCAAGCACAAGATCATTATCTCCAACAGGTTTTGACTCAATAAAAACAATTTTGACTCGATAAAACAACATACTCTAAGAAAAACAAACACAATGTCAGCAGACACCTCCCCCAGACTTGAACAACACTGTCCCCAGTGTTATCTAGCCTAGAGTAGGTAAAAGAAGACAAAATTAACAGAATAAAATTGGGAAAAACAAGAAGTTACCTTGCTGGAACATTGAGCATCGATCGACACACAGCCTGTATCGATCGATACAGGCTTAAATCGACATGAACCTTTCTGAATCGCGTAGGGTATCAATCCATACTGAAGAGTATCGATCGACACTCAGGCGATTTCGAGTTTGCTCCTTGTTTATCCTGACACAAACATAAAACGAACGAAAATAAAAAACAAACACGAATCAAAAACAGACTCACGAGTGGGTTGCCTCCCACCAAGCGCTCGTTTAACGTCAATAGCTTGACTGTAACGCCCTTCAGGCTGGATAAGAGTGAGAGCTTGCACCAAAACAGGCTCCACAACTTGACATTGCTAGCTTCAGAGTTCTGCTCATCATGCTGTCCACAAACTCCTGTCCTTTCTCTTTCAGCTCAGAAGTAAGAAGGACCCTAGCCTTAGAGAATGGCTTCGAAGCTTCTTTGCATTTGACCTTATACTCAATCGAATTCCCATCACTCTTCTGAGGGATCAGGGTGATATGGGGATCCTCGACCTTGTTGCTCTTGGCCTTCTTCTTTGTTGCCTTGGCCTTCTTGTTTGTTGCCTTGGCCTTCTTGGCAACTTCTTTGGGGATGCTGGGCGGTTCAGCTGGAACGTCTTCCAAAATATCAATTGCTAGCGACTCTCCTGTGACAACCTTGATGCTAGAAGCACGTGTGAGAGCACCTCTAGGGGGAATGGCATCATAGTAGACATCTCCATCAATGTAAGAGAAAAAGAGTCTCTTATTAGGTGTGTCTATGATCGCGCCAGCAGTAGCCATAAACGGTCTTCCGAGAAGCAGAGAAACCTCAGATCCTTTGCTCATCTCCACAACCTAAAAATCAGTTGGCACCAGACAATCTCCTATTTTAATAGGCAAAACATGGATAGTACCGTATGGAGGTGAGGTGGAAGAGTTTGCAAACGTGAGAAACAAAGTAGGGGGTCTTATATCAGCCTTCAATCGTTCAGCAATTTCCTTTGATATCACATTGACGCTAGACCCTGAGTCAACGAGAGACTCTTTGAACTCGACTCCCACTACAAGAAAACTGTCGTTTTACAACTAAGGTAATCGTCGTAAATCGGTCGTAAAACATGATTTACAACGGATTACCGACGAATTACAATTCGTCGTAATATGATCGTCGTTAATCGGAAATCGTCGTAAAGTGGTCGTAATATTAAGGAGGCCTATAAATCGTCGTAAAATCGTCGTAATAGATTCGTCGTAAAATCGATGTAAGTTTACATCGATTTTACGTCGAATCTATTACATCGATTTTACGACGAATCTATTACATCGATTTTACATCGATATTACGATGAAGAAGTACATCAATTTTACATCGAATTATACAATTTTTTTTTCGATAATTCGTCGTAAAATCGTCGTAATATGATGAAAAATTACATCGATTTTACATCGAATTATACAATTCCTGTTTTGATAATACGTCGTAAATTCGTCGTAAACGGTAGCTGTAAATACGTTGGTAAATCGATGTAAATTATTCGATGTAAATTTGTCG
>PKML01043580.1:10220-108831 GCA_002933935.1 Eutrema yunnanense | reverse complement strand
CTGTATTTATAGAAATTTTTTCAGAATTACCAACGATTTTCCGACGTATTTACAACGATTTTTACGATGTAAATTCGATGTAAATTTGGTAGGTGGACCTATTAAAAACGTGGTTTACCTAACTGGCAACATGCGACGTCAAATCGTCGTAATATCGACGTAATATACAGAAGATATATTCGTCGTAAAATCGATGTAAATTTACGACGGTATTACGACGATTTATGTTGTCGTCGTAAAATCGTCGTAAACGAATCGTAATTTTACATCGATTTTACGACGACACATATTTACGACGATTTTACATCGAACACATATTTCGTCGTAAATTCGTCGTAATTTAGTCGTAAAGTTACATCGATTTAAAACGGTCGTAAATTTTCGTTGGAAATAGACAGTTTTCTTGTAGTGTCCAGAGATAGAGCATGGTACCGCGAATTTCCCTGGGTCTTCCCTCTGTTTCAATTGCCGCGGCTGTAGTGACTTGCGTCTTGCCTCGAGAAAGAGTGCCTTAATTTCTTCCTCAGTTTCTCTGCAGTCTTTGAAGTGACTCAGCAAAGGCCAGCCCTCTAGAGCTTCTTCAAGAGATGATTCATGGGAGATCCTTCGTACCATCTTCTCAAAGCCACGCAACTGCTTTGGAGTGATAGGATCTCTGAGGTGTTTAGGAATATGATTCTGCTTCTTGGACTTGCAAACTCTTTCTCCGATCACCTCAGGTGTTTTCACAAGTTCTGGCACGTTCTGCGAGGGGTATCGATCAAAACCAGGTAGGGTATCGATCGATACGGCCGCTTTTGAATCGTTCCTGGCAGATACATCTTCATTAGAAAGAAGCTTCACGTTCGGGTTATCCAGCAAATACTTTAATCTAGCAATCTCCCATTCCTCCCTTGTCAGCTTAGGAACTATAGGATAAGGCATCCTGGGTATATACACTCGTTCTGCAACTACCTTGGGCGCCACAGTCGAAGTCTCAGTTGTCTCCTCAGAAATTGCCTCAGTATCGACCGATACCAATGGGGTATCGATCGATGCTATGGCGATTTCAGGCTCCTCATCGAAATTTTCTGCACTTGAGGAGATTGCATTGACGTGTGCTCTTGGATTTTCAGTTCTCCCTGGAAGAAAACCTTCCTGCCTCTGCACAGCTGATGCGGTCTGAGCAACCTGAGTTTCCAGCTTCCTCTGGGAGAGACTGACAGCTTCAATCTTCCCATTCAGGTGGTCAATCTTCTCATTTAGGTGGTCAATCTTCCCATTCAGGTCAGTGTACAGCGAGTCAAACTTCCCATTGAAATCCACCTGCAACTTCTGCTGTCCCTGAAGAACCCGTTCCATCATGAGTTCCATCTTATTGTCTGTGGACTTTGGAGAGATGGGCTGATACGAAGAGTTCCCGTAATTGCGAGTGTTGTTGCTGAAATTCCAGTTGTTGTTGTACCCAAATTGCTGACCCTGAAAACCAGAACCACCAACGTAGTTACAATCTTCTACTTCATTCTCAGCAGCAAAGTGAACCGCTTTCTGATTCTTCCCGAGCAAAATATCCAGCTTTGCTTGAACTTCAGCAATCTGAGACCCATCAATTCCTGCAGCTTGCTTCTTCCTGTCAAAGTCAGCATTCTTGGTGCTATTGCTAGACGCCAAGTTCTCAATTAGCACAACTGCATCATCTGGATATCTGGTGTTGAAATTCCCATTACTCGCAGTATCCAGAGCCATCTGGTATCTCCAATCGATCCCTCTGTAGAAGGTGCCTAGCAGCTGAACTTGATTGAACCCATGGTGCGGACAATCCCTCTGATATGACTTGAAACAAATCCAAGCTGCCTTGAGTCCCTATGTTGGTCCTTGAGAAAACTGGGAAATCTTGTTCATGAGCTCTTCAGATCTCGCATCATCGTAGAAGTTGCACAGGAATGCTCTCTTCGTCTCATCCCATGTAGTTAGAGAATCATGAGCTAACTGCTTCAGCCAATAAGCAGCATCCCCACCAAGAGAGTATGGGAAAAGTTTACAGAAAATATACTCATTTGGCACTCCATTGTACTTCATCCCAGTGACCAAATCCTCGAACCTCTCGATATGATCCATGGGATGCTCATGAAGTAGGCCATGGAAAGGGGTCTGACTTACAAGAGCGTAGTACGCATGCTTCAGCTCGAAATCGTTCCTCTGAAAAGTTGGGATGCGAATCGCAGATCGATTGGCATAGAACTGATCAGGTCTGTTGTGCTCAGCAAGTGTCCTAGCTCGATCACTTGCAGCATTCCCAACGTTGGCGCGCCCAGCTGGCGCGACAATCTCAATAATAGCAGCAGGAACAACGACATTTCCAGCCTCATCAAGTCGCTGCCCTCTCTCATTGCACACATGACCCTCTTGGTCTCTCAGAATTCCAGCTTCATCAGCTCTTAAAACCACTGGGTTATTCATCCCTGATGTTTGCTTGGTCTTTCTGTTTGTGCGTTCCACAAGTGATAGCTGTTCCAATGACAGTCCAACTAGCTGAGTGCTCTTGTTGCTTCTGGTTTCACGAACAGGCATACACCTGCAAACAAAACACTAAGCAAAGCACGTAAGTAACCAAAAAAAATACGTTGAGTATCGATCGATACCAAGTGGTGTCGATCGATACTAACAAAGAAATCGCCGGAGTATCGACCGATACTAGTGAGTATCGATCGATACTGACGGACTTAGTCGAAACTCGACAGCTAAAATCTAAAGGCGAAATTGAGTCCCCGGCAACGGCGCCAAATTTGATATGCTCAAATTAATACCCTAAGATACTAAAGCAGTTATCGTAGTAAGTGTAGGGGTCGAACCACAAAGACTCAAAGAAATCACACAATAGATTATATAGTACCGAATTAAGCTAAGCCAGAAGATGTAATTAAAAACAGTGCAGAAATTAAACGAGATGTAAATCAATTGGGAAATATAGGCTCAGGGTTTTTCTCAGGAAATCAATGAATGCAGATAAACTAACTAGCAGGATTCAGATTTAGCGCAGTTCTTGAACTCAAATCACTAAAGTATAATTAACCAACTGTCGTTGCGAGAATTATCTAAATCTAAATCCTAGGAATTCCAAATCTCTTTGCGAATCCTAAAGTCTAAATCAGCTTTAATAACAGGTTTGATATGTTCACAAATCAATTAAACCAAATCTCTTTGCGAATAATCAATTTTCTCACCTAGGTTCTATCAGGTAATTAATCGCACTGTCGTGCCTAATCAATTATCCTAAGATCTAAGTTCCAGATTCGTCAACCTATAATTAGCTTTGAACACAACCTAAACGAAGAACTAATTCAGATGGTGAATCCTAAACAGATAATTAACCTAGCATTCAGAGAAATCCTTTGTGAGAAAACCCTAAACCTAAAGTGGATCTACTCAGACATAGAGAATGAAACAATCAATATGTTTGAATAAATCATTAATAGAATAAGAATAACAAGAGGTTCTTGAGATCTGATCTCGGACGAAGGGAGATTCAGACTTGTCTCAAACCAAAGTATAGAAAATAAAGCTTCGCCTAAAGAGGTGGCTGTAAAATCCTATTTATAACCTAAAACACGTTCTGGGCCATCTTGTAAATATTAAAGTCTTCTGGGCCAATTCTGCAATTCTTCAACTCTTCATTAAGTCGCGATCCTTTTGTTTCCTCGACGGGTATCGATCGATACTCAGGTGATTTTTATGTCTCAGCTACACGGATCTCTTCTTTGCTCCAGAATGTTCCAGAAAGCTCCAATATCTCCAATTAAGCTCCAAACGTGCTAAAACCTGTAAATGACTCTAAAATACTACAAAACACTAGAAAGACTCTATAAAAAGGACTTATATCATGGCCTAAACAGGGTAAAAACCATGATATATCAGCGCGCCAACGTTGGGAATGCTGCAGGTGTTCGAGCTATGACACTTGGCGAGCACAACATACCTGATCAGTTCTATGCCAATCGATCTGCGATTCGCATCCCAACTTTTCAGAGGAACGACTTCGAGCTGAAGCCTGCGTACTACGCTCTTGTAAGTCAGAGCCCTTTCCATGGCCTACCTCATGAGCATCCCATGGATCATATCGAAAGGTTCGAGGATTTGGTCACTGGTATGAAATACAATGGAGTGCCCATTGAGTTCCTATTCTGCAAACTTTTCCCATACTCTCTTAGTGGGGATGCTGCTTATTGGCTGAAGCAGTTAGCTCCTGATTCTCTAACTACATGGGATGAGACGAAGAATGCATTCCTGTGCAATTTCTATGATGATGCGAGATCTGAAGAGATCAAGAACAAAATTTCCCAATTTTCTCAAGGTCCTGCAGAAGGACTCAAGGCTGCTTGGATTCGTTTCAAGTCTTATCAGAGAGATTGTCCGCACCATGGGTTCAATCAGGTTCAGCTGCTGGGCACCTTCTACAGAGGGATCGATTGGAGGTACCAGATGGCTTTGGATACTGCGAGTAATGGGAACTTCAACACCAGATATCCGGATGATGCAGTCGTGCTGATTGAGAACTTGGCGTCTAGTAATAGCACCAAGAATGCTGATTCCGAGCGGAAGAAGCAGGCTGGAGGAATTGATGCATCGCAGATTGCTGAAGTTCAAGCCAAGCTGGATTTCCTGATCGGGAAGAATCAGTAAGCGGTTCACTTTGCTGCTGAGGATGAAGTGGAGGATGTTAACTATGTTGGTGGTTCTGGATTCCAGGGTCAGCAATTTGGGTACAACAACAACACTCGCAATTACAGGAACTCTTCGTACCAGCCCATCCATCCAAAGTCCACAGACAATAAGATGGAATGCATGCTTGAACAGGTTCTTCAGGGACAACAGAAGTTGCAAGTGGATTTCAATGGGAAGTTTGACTCGCTGTACATGGATCTGAATGGGAAAATCGAAGCCATCAGTCTCTCCCAGAGGAAGCTGGAAACTCAGGTCGCCCAGACCGCATCAGCTGTGCAGAGGCATGAAGGTTTTCTTCTAGGGAGAACTGAAAATCCAAGAGCACACGTCAATGCGATCTCCTCAAATGCAGAAAATTTCGATTAGGATCCTGAAATCGCCAAAGCATCGATCGATACCCCCAAGTATCGATCGATGCCAGTTACAATTTTGAAACGGGATACTTCAAAAACCTGTATATCGATCGATACCCCATTGGTATCGGTCCATACTGAGGCGATTTCTGAGGAGATGGGTGAGATTTCGACTGTGGTGCCTAAGGTAGTTGCAGAACGAGTGTATTTACCCAGGATGCCTTATCCTATACTTCCTAAGCTGATAAGGAAGGAATGGGAGGACGCTAGATGCAAGTATTTACTGGATAAGCAGAATGTGGAGCTTCTTTCTGATAATGATGTATCTGCCAGGGACGATTCAGCTGCACTAGTAT
This sequence comes from Eutrema yunnanense, assembly GCA_002933935.1. Classification (NCBI taxonomy): domain Eukaryota; kingdom Viridiplantae; phylum Streptophyta; class Magnoliopsida; order Brassicales; family Brassicaceae; genus Eutrema; species Eutrema yunnanense. The sequence continues at coordinate 103,421 of PKML01043580.1, read as the reverse complement.
CGATCGATCGATACCCCTCGCAGAACGAGCCAGAAATTTTGAAAACACCTGAGGTGATCAACGAAAGAGTTCGCAAGCCCAAGAAGCTGAATCCTGTTCCTAAACACCTCAGAGATCCCATCTCTCCAAAGCAGCTGCGTGGCTTTGAAAAGATGGTAAGAAGGATTTCCCCTGATTCAACCTTTGAAGAAGCTCTAGAGTGCCGTCCTCTGCTAAGTCACTTCAAAGATTGCAGAGAAACTGAGGAAGAGATCAAGGCACTCTTCATTAAGGCCAGAGGTACACCTCCGCTGCGGCAATTGACATAGAGGGAAGACCCAGGGAAATTCGCGGTACCATGCTCTATCTCTGGAGTTGAGTTGAAAGAGTCTCTCGTTGACTCAGGGGCTAGTGTCAATGTCATCTCAAGGACAATTGCAGAGCAGTTGGGGGCTGATATTCGATCACCAGAGGTATCTATCACATTCGCGAACGACTCCACCTCGCTTCCACACGGTACTATCCATGGTTTGCTGGTCAAAGTAGGAGATTGTTTGGTACCTACTAATTTTCAGGTTGTGGAGATGAGTGCGATATCTAGTATGCCTATACTCCTGGGACGACCGTTTATGGCTACTGCTGGCGCAATCATAGACACGCCTAATAAGAGAATCTCTTTCTCTTACATTGACGGAGGGGTCTATTATGATGTCATTCCCCCTAGGAGTGTTCCCACACGTGTCTCTAGCATCAAGGTTGTCACAGGAGAGTCGCTAGCAATTGATCTTTTGGAAGAGCCTCCTGATGAGCCAACTATCGCAGACGTTTCAGCTGAACCGCGTAGCATCCCCAAGGAAGTTGTCAAGAAGGCTAAGGAAACAAAGAAGAAGGCCAAGAGCAAAAGAGTCAACGATCCCCATGTTACATTGATCCCTCAGAAACTTGATGGAGATTCGATTGAGTACAAGGTGAGGTGCAAAGGATCCTCGAAGCCATTCTCTAAGGCTAGAATTCTTCTTACTTCTGAGCTGAAAGAGAAAGGAAAGGAATTTGTGGAAGGCATGTTGAGCAGAACTCTGAAGCTAGCAATGTCGAGTTGTGGAGCCTGTTTTGGTGCAAGCTCTCACTCTTATCCAGCCTGAAGGGCGTTATAGTCAAGCTATTGACGTTAAACGAGCGCTTGGTGGGAGGCAACCCACTGGTGAGTCTTTTATTTCTTTTATTTTTCGTTTTTGTGTCTTGAGTGAATCAGATTGGAGCAAACGAGGAGAAGCTGAACTGGCCTTGACGAAATCGCCAGGGTATCGATCAATACCCTGTTGGTATCGGTCGATACCCTGCTGGCAATGATGAAATTTTGTGTCGATTTAAGCTTGTATCGATCGATACAGGTTGTGTGTCGGTCGATACTCTATGTTCCAGCAAGGTAACTTCTTGTTTTTCCCAATTTTATTATGTTCTTTTGTTTTCTTTCACTGACTCTAGGCTAGATAACACTGGGGACAGTGTTGTTCAAGTCTGGGGGAGGTGTCTGTTGACATTGTGTTTGTTTTTCTTAGAGTCAGTCGTTTTATCGAGTCAAAATTGTTTTATTGAGTCAAAACTTGTTGGAGATAATGATCATGTGCTTGAACCTATTGATTTGATTTTGTTTTTGAGTGCACAATGTTACAGGATCAGTTCTAGATCGACTAATGAAAAATCCAAGGACTGACCAGTTGACTAGAAAACATCCATGTCTCCAGCAGAGTTCTTCTGAAGCCTGAGCCAAATTTTGCACTTCATCAATGTGGTTAGTGTTTTTAGAGCTTGATTCATCATTCATATCTGATAAAGGAACCCATGTGTTTAGAGTTATGGTATCTCTCTCCCCTGTTATAAATTGATAAATAAGAGCATAAAAGATTGAAATGATTTTCTGCTGAGTAGAGGGTTAGGAAAATTTCCAGCGATCCCATTATTCTACTTAAGAGGGAATGATCACACAAAGGATTGGAAGCGAGGCTAGGATTTTCCTATGATGACATTATTCGCCTACATCCTTTGATACATAGATAGGGAAGAATCGGGGATTCGGTGGCAAACACCATCAATACTCGCGTCTCATACCTTGATGTGTATATGCAAAGCTGAAAATATATAAAAAAAGATAGAATATAATAAGGAATAAGTCTGGGGGAGAGAAATTGATACAAAAAGAGTGAAAAAGGGTGGTTCCTTGTCATGATATTGTCTGGTAAAGAATCTAGAAGGTTCTTGAACATTAGCTGCAGCGATGAAAGGTTCTTTATTTGAACAATGCTGTGGGATAATGTGTGGAGTCTGGAAAAGTTGCGAATGCCTACGGAGAAGTACATGGTGGTTAGATCAAAAGCTGATTTGGTGACATTTAGATACTTGGGAAAGAGGGCCATTTCGATGGTTTATGAACAGGTGAGTCTCCGCGTTTTCAAACCTCTTTCTCTGTTTAGTCTTCTATTTGCTTGAGGGCAAGCAAAGGCTAAGTTTGGGGGAGTTGATATATCATGGTTTTTACCCTGTTTAGGCCATGATATAAGTCTTTTTTATAGAGTCTTTCTAGTGTTTTGTAGTCTTTTAGAGTCTTTTACAGGTTATAGCACGTTTGGAGCATAATTGGAGATATTAGAGCTTTCTGGAACATTCTGGAGCGAAGCAGAAGATCCGTGTAGCTGAGACATCAAAATCACCTAAGTATCGATCAATACCCGTCGAGGAAACAGCAGGATCGCGACTTATTGAAGAGTTGAAGAATTGCAGAATTGGCCCAGAAGACTTTGATATTTACAAGATGGCCAAGAACGTGTTACAAGATGGCGAATGCAGGGAATGCTGTGGTTAATCGTGGTAGAACGATTGGTGAGTAAAACATGCCTGATCAGTTTTACGCAAATCGATCAGCGATTCATCCTCCTGGTTTTCAGAGGAATAACTTTGAGCTGAAACCTGCATACTACACTCTTGTGCGTCAGCACCCTTTTCATGGTCTTTCCAATGAGCATCCCATGGACCATATCGAGAGGTTTGAGGATTTGGTCATTAGCATCAAGAGCACCTCTTCTGCAAGCTCTTCCCATACTCTCTTGGTGGAGATGCGACTTACTGGCTGAAGCAGTTACCTCCTTGATCACTTACTAACTAGGAAGAGACTAAGACTGCTTTCCTGAACAACTTCTATGATGATGCACAATCCGAGGATCTGAGGAACAAGATCTCCCAATTTTCTCAAGGACCTACTGAGGCTTTAAGGCTGCTTGGACGAGATTCAGATCATACCAGAGAGATTGTCCACATCACATGTACTCTGATGTTCAGCTGATGGGGTTCTTCTTCAGAGGACTTGATTGGAGGTATCAGATGACTTTGGATGCTTCGAGCAATGGAAACTTCAACACTAGGTATCCTGACAATGCATATGTGCTCATTGAGAACTTTACATCTAGCAGTAGCGCCAAGAGTGCTGATCCCGAGCGGAAAAGGCTGCACGGAGGTGTTGATGGATCGCAAATTGCTAAAGTGCATGCGAAGCTGGATTCAGTGCATAATTTGTTGATGGGCAAGCAGCAGAAGACTGTTCATCTTGCTGAAGAGGATGAAGTGGAATATGTTAACTATGTTGATGGAGTTTGATTTCTAGATCAAATGTATCAATGCCTACCCACACCACCCAGAACTTCTAAGAGAAAGGTTGAGTCTATGCTTGAACAGATTCTTCAGGGATAGCAGAAGATGACAGTAGACCTCAATGGGAAGATCGACGCTATGTACACAGATCTGAATGGGAAAATTGAGTCTCTCAGTATTCATCAGAAGATGCTGGAAACTCAAATAGCAGAGATTTTTCGTCAATCTTGCCGAGGATGACGATGTGATTTCGAACACCACCCCTATGTCGACCGATACTCCCTTGTATCGATCGACACACGTCCAAAGTTTTGCCAGGGACGATTCCAGAGTGAAAGCATCGATCGACACCACCTATGTGTCAGTCGATACCTGTTTAGTTGCTGAAACGAAACCCGAGTTGAGTGCAGAACGGGTTTACAAACCTAAGGAGCCATACCCATGCCACCCAGACACCTCAGAGACCCCATATGTCCAAAGCAACTTCTTGGCTTTGAGAAGATGGTACGAAGGATTCCCCACACACTGACTTTCGAAGAAGCTCTAGAGTACCGCCCTCTGCTGAGTCACTTCCGAGATTGCAAAGAAACTGAGGAAGAGATTAAGGCACTCTTCATCAAGGCCAGAAGTACACCACCTCCACTGAAGCAGCTGACTAAGAGAGAAGACCCATGGATATTCTCAGTTCCATGCTTTATCTCTGGAGTTGATTTCAAAGAGTCTATCGTTGACTCGGGGGCTAGGGTCAATATCATGTCAAGGGCAATTGCAGAGAGATTGGGAGCTGATATTCGATCTTCCAAGTCATCTATCACATTCGCGAACTGTTCCACCTCACTTCCATATGGTACAATCCCTGATTTGCTGGTTAAAGTAGGAGATTGTCTGGTTCCTACTGATTTTCAGGTTGTGGAGATGAATGCGAGATCTACTACTCAGTTGATTCTTGGAAGACCGTTCATTGCTACGGTTGGTGCCATTATGGACACACCCAGCAAGAAAATCTTGTTCTCATACATTGACAAGAAGGTGTACTACGAAGCCATCCCTATGAGAGGAACTCACACACGTGTCTCTTGCATCGATGTTGTTACAGGAGAGATGTTGGTAGTTGATCTTTTGGAAGAGCCTCCTGACGAGCCAACTGTCATAGACTTTCTAGATAGTCCTTCTTTCATCACCAAGAAAGACGTCAAAACAACTATGGCAAAGAAGAAGGTGAAGAGTAAAGGGGTAAAGAGTGTTCCCCATGTGACTTTAACCCTCGTGACGTCAAGCTCTCATTCTTCTCTTGACTGATCGTCCGTAAAGTTAAGCTCGTGACGTAAAACAAGCGCTTGGTGGGAGGCAACCCACTGGTGAGTTTGTTTTTGAGTCTTTTTCTTTTTATTTTTCGTTTTGTGTTTTGTGTTAGGATAAACAAGAAGCAAACTCGAAATCGCCCGTGTGTCGATCGATACCCTATTGGTATCGATCAACACCCTACGCGAATAAGAAAAGTTCATCGTGTCGACTTAAGCCTGGTATCGCCCGATACCAGGCCGTGTGTCGGTTGATACTCGATGTTCCAGCACGGTAACTTCTTATTTTTCACAATTCTATTCTAGTCATTTGCTTTCTTTCACTAACTCTGGGCTAGATAACACTGGGGACAGTGTTGTTCAAGTCTAGGGGAGGTAGTCGCTGACATTGTTTTTGTTTTTCTTAGAGTCAGTCGTTTTTGAGTCAAAATTTGTTTTATTGAGTCAAAACCTGTTGGAGATTGTGATCTTTTTCTTGAATCTTTTGCTCTGACTCTACTTCTAAGTGACTATTGTTACATAATCAATTCTATATCAGACTTATAAAATATCCAAAGGCTGACCAGTTAACTTGACACTCATGTTTCCAGCAAAGTTCTTTAAAGCCTGAGCCAAATTTTTGCACTTCATCAACGTGGTTAGTATCCATAGAGCTTGATTCCTCATTCGTATCTGACAAAGGAACCCATGTGTCTAAAGTAATGGTGTTTTCTCTCCCTGTTACAAGTTAATAAATAAGATGCATTAAAAGATGAAATAATTTTCTTCTGAGTAAAGGGTTAGGAAAATTTCCAGCGATCCCATTATTCTACTTCAGAGGAAATGATCACACAAAGGTGGAAGCGAGGTTAGGAAAATTTCCTGTGATACCATTATTCACCTACACCTTTGATTACTTTTGAGGAAAGAATCGGGGATTCGGTGGCAAACACTATCAATACTCGCGTCTCGAACCTTATTATGTACATGCAAGAATCATAATGAGAAATAAGTCTGGGGGAGAGAAAATGATACCAAAAGTGTGAAAAAGGGTGGTTCCTTATCATGATATTGTATGGGAAAGAATCTAGAAGGTTCTTGATATTAATCATATCAATGAAACTGGCGAGGAAGGCTTGATTGAACGATGCTGCGAAATAATGTGTGTAGTCTGGGAAGCTGTGAATGTCTACGGAGAAGTACATGGTGGTTAGATCTGAAACTGGTTAGGTGATATGTGGAGCACTAAGGAAAATGGTCATTGCAATGTTTCATGAACAGGTGAGTCTCCGCGTTTTCAAACCTCTTTCCCTGGTTTGGTTTTATGTTTTGCTTGAGGGTAAGCAAAGGCTAAGTCTGGGGAAGTTGATATATCATAGTTTTTACCCATTTTAGGCCATGATATAAGTCCGTTTTATAGAGTATTTCTACTATTATGTAGTGTTTTAGAGTCTTTTACAGGTTTTAGGACGTTTGGAGCATAATTTGAGATATTGGAGCTTTCTGGAGCATTTTGGAGCAAAGCAGAAGTTCGTGTAGCTGAGTACCCGATTTGAAGCATCAATGTCGATCGATACAGACTAGTATCGGTCGATACTCACCGAAGCAGACACGACCCGCGACTTTAATGAAGAGTTGAAGAATTGCAAAATTGCCCAGAAGACTTTATTATTTACAAGAAGCCCCAAAACGTGATTTAGGTTATTTATTAGGATTTTACAGCCACTTTCATGGCTATGCTTTATTTTACTTTGGTTTTGTGAGAGAGCTTTTTGAAGGGAGACAAGTCAGAAACTCTGTTCGTCCGAGATAAGATTTTGAACCCTCTTATTACTCTTTCCTATTTATTTGATGATTTATTCAAACATGTTTATTGCTTCAATTTCCTTGTCTGAGTAGATCCACCTTAGGTTTAGGGTTCTCATAAAAGATTTCTTTGAATGCTAGGTTGATTAATTGTTAGGGTTCATAATCTGAATTAGTTCTTCGCCATAGGTTGTTTCCAAAGCTAATTCTAGATTGATCACCTAGAACTTAGATCTTAGGATAATTGATTAGGCACGAGAGTGCGATTAATTACCTGATAGAATCTAGGGTGAGCAAAATAACTATTCGCAAAGAGATTTGGTTTAGTTGTTTTGTGAACAAATCGAACTTGATCTAAAAGCTGGTTTAGACTTTAGGATTCGCAAAGAGATTTGGAATTCTAAGATTTAGACTTAGATAGTTTTCGCAACGAGAGTTGGTTAGCTATACTTTAGTGATTTGAGTTCAAGAACCGTGCGCAACCTGAACTCTGTTTAATTAGTTTGTCTGCATTCATTGATTTCCTGAGAAATACCCTGAACCTATCTTTCTCCAATCACACTTACAACCAATTTAATTTACGTATTGCTTTCAATTACATTGAGTTTTTAGCTTAATTCTCATCTATATAATCTATTGTGTGTTTCCGTGAGTTCTTGTGTTTGGCCCCTACATATACTACAACAACGGCTTTAGTACTTTTAGGGTATTAATTTGAGCATATCAGGCCAAAATCATGTGATTTGAGCATATTAAAGAGTTGTATGAAACTGATCCAGATTTTCAAGAAACATTCAAGGAAACAAGCAAGGCTCCCTACAAATCATTCTACCAGCACAATGGATTTGTATTCAAAGAAAAAAGGTTTTGCATTCCTCAAGGATCAATGAGAGAGCTACTGATTGGAGAAACTCATGGTCATGGGTCACTTTGGCCGAGATAAAACTCTAAGTGTGCTTATGGAGCATTTCTATATATTGGCTGCATTTGAAACGAGATGTAGAGAAGTTCTGTGCCAAGTGCATCATTTGCTTAAAGGCAAAATCCATGTCACATCCTCATAGTTTATATATGTGTTTGCCTATTGATATTCATGCATTTTACATGTTCTAGCTTGTATCTTTGTTAACACTTTTAGTCATTTGCATGCATGATCATAGCTTTGTTTAGCATTTTGTTTGAATTAGAGTATTAGGTGTTTGCATTAGGTCCTATAAGTCTTGCATGCATTTGGAGTGTTTTCTAGGTAATTGGAGGCAATTGGACATATTTGGAGGGTTGGACCAAAGTGGAGTGCAAAGTCCATCCAAGACGGCGAAAAGATATAGCTGGACGGAGACCTTCAGATCTGAATCGGCTTGAACGACCTTCATCAAAGTTGTAGAGGGGTGAGTTAGTTGTCCAGGAGAAGTTGAATCAAGCCATTCGGACTAGGAGTTCGAGAGTTACCACGGTATATCTGGAGACGTATCCGCCTGGTCGAGAAACTAGGGCCTTGTACCGGTCAACTGAACCGACCAACATCCACCCGGTCCGATTCCAGCCGGTCTTGGCACAGGGATCTGAACCGGCCCAAAGACGAATATTCAACCAGCCAGAAGCCACACGGTCCAACACAGTAGCATTAACACATCCAAGTTACAGCATCAGCTGAAGTGACTCAAAGATCAGACCAAATGAAGACTTTCCCGTGCCCAGTGTAATCTGAGGTCTTGATGAAAGTCATATACAATTGAGCTGAAATTCGTTTAGTGGTGCTATCATGTCATTCAGATCAGTCGTTCAAGAGATATGGAAAATATAGCAAAGACACGTCTGTCTGGCATCCAAACGAGTTCTGCTCCAAATACGACGTCTGAAAGATCAACCCAGACGAAGGGTTTCCACTCCGATTCAGCTTCTACATTCTTCATAGAAGTTGTAACCCAGTGAGTTAGCTATCCACGGAAGGTGGTTTAAGACAATTCAGACATGTATTACAGCAGATCTCGTGATTTTACCAACCGGTGCTCTTTTCACCTTGACCCACTTTCAACCGTGTCAATACCCGGTTTGTCTCGGGTTGACTCGGTATTGACCCGGTCCGCCCAGCTTCCTATGAATTGCAAAAAGACCCAAATTTCATTCTAAGTCTTTTTTCCAAAAACTTTCCTAAGGCAAAAACCTCTATTTTATTTTGTTCTTGGATTTTTGGAAGAGACCTTTTGATTTTAATGCAATCTTGAGTTTAATTCTTCTTAATCTATCTAATCTTTCTTTCATTTTAATCTTTCTAATCTTTAATCATGGATTCAATCATCTTCTTTATGGGATTTGAGGGTTTTTCCATGATTAGTGAGTAGGTTCTTTTAGGGCTCATGGATGAGGTTGATTAGGGGTTTTTTTGTTTGATCTATAATGTGTAGTGATTAGATTACATGTTTCCTCTCTTATTTAGGGTTAATAATGCTAGATTAGGCTTGGGAAAGCTAATCTAGATCATAGGGAATTTCATGCACACAAGGTGTTCGATGAAATTCCCCAAGAACTAAATAAGATATTTTACTTGTTTAGCCTAAGGGATTAGTTGTCTAAAGAGTATTATGGCCATTAGAACTTGATTTTCATGCTTGTTAATTAACTTTTCACAAATGGGAATTTGTTCTTGATTAGTTGATTAGCAAAGTAATTAAGACCATGAGAGTGGATTAGTCTTGTTTAAGTGTTCTAGGCTAAGGAAGACATGTTTGATTGTTTGTTTAGACATCATATGTTAATCATAGAACTCTCCAAAGTACATAACCTCATCCAAGAGCGTGCCTTTATTAAGTTATTAATCTCGTTTAAACTTGTTTAGTCTTGTTTGATTATTTACTTGCTTAAATTTCAATTAGGTTGCTAGATTAAAACCACTTGATTTGCTTAGCTTATATAGTTTCTTGGATTCCTATTGTGTTAGCCTCTCACCTCATTGGTTCGATATCTTAAATATCACAATGACATGAGTGGGGTTTGAGTAATTGATTAGTAAAAATCCTACTATCACCTATTCCTAACCTGCCTTGGGTAGACATCTCTATGGATTTTGTTTTAGGTATGCCAAAGATCAACCACAAGGATTCTGTCTTTGTAGTTGTAGACATGTTCTAAAAAATGGCTCATTTCATTACGCACAACAAGACTAATGACGCTACTCAAACTGCTGATCTCTTTTTCAAAGAAGTAGTGCATTTACATGGAGTGCCAATGACCATTGTATCAGATCGTGACACCAAGTTCTTGAGTCAATTCTGGAAAACCTTATGGAGAAAGTTGGGAATTAAGCTGTTATTCCCAACTACTTGTCGCCCACAGACCGATGGTCAAACTGAGGTAGTAAATCGAACTCTTTTAACTTCGTTGAGAGCAACAGTGGGTAAGAATCTAAAGAATTAGTTATCTTGTTTACCTTACATTGTGTTCGCTTATAATCATGCTAAGCATTCTGGTACTAAATTCTCCCCTTTTAAAATTGTTTATGGTTTTAATCCTACTACTCCACTTGATCTTTCACCATTGCCACAAGCTATCTATTCTAGTGTAGGTGAAACCAGGGCAGATTTCGTGAAGAAACTTCATCAAAAGGTCAAAGACAATCTGGAAAACAAGACCAAGAAGTATAAAAAAACAAGCTGATAAACACCGTAAGGAGATCACTTTTGAACCCGAAGAATGCGTCTGGTTGCATATGAGGCATGAGAGGTTCACAGACAAGAGGAAATCAAAGCTTGCACCTAGAGGAGATGGTCCCTTCCAAGTGCTAGAAATGATAAACGACAATGCTTACAAACTTGATCTACCAGGTGAGTTCACTATTTCTCACACATTTAATGTTGCTGATTTAGCTGATTTCCATGCAAATGTACATGTTCTGAGGACAGAACCTTCTCAAGGGGGAGGAGATGATGAGGCCATCGATACTAGCTCAACCGAATCAGAGGAGGAAATCATCAACTATGAGGCAAACTCCAAGAACAAGAGGCTAGGATAATCTTTCTGGTGAAAATCGGCCAGTATATATAGGAGAGAGGCTAGGGTTTTTCACAGGCTTGATTAACAAGTACAGAATATTCCGCAGAATATTCTAGACGCTGCGATTTTAAAATCGGCCCAAAACCCGTCAAGCATCGATCGATACCAAGGGGTATCGATCGACACCTATAAGATGATACGACCACTCCATATATATTCAAGAGAAAACATTTCTCAACTAGCAATGTGGGACTTTTGCTCTTTCCACGAATAGTTATTGCCAATGAAAACATTTCATTTGAATGGGTTTAACTCGTTTTTTTTCACACAAACACATTTTTATAAAGCCCACAAGCTTTGATAAAAAATTGGTTCCAGCAATCCCCCACATGAATAGAAATGACTCTAAACATATGAAAATTGAACATACTAGACTTCACTAGACATACTTGACTAGACTCGACTAGACGTAGACAGACTTTCGAGAGTATACGAAAATTCACTGTGTGAGAAGGTAGCATTTTTCAGCTTTGAACCACTCATTGTTAATAACTGTCGGGTTTACTTGGCCAGGAGGTGAAAATGATGTCTTAAACCACCCGGATTTTGATGTAAACCGAGACAACATCTATAACCCAAGTTCATTTCTCGTAGAACTTTGTTCACTATTGTGTTCATTTTGGCCTTGAATATCCCTGATTTTTCGTGAGTGAACTTGGAGAATATAGCCTTCTCATTTATTCTCCTAGAAACGACCCTCATTTCACACTTCACTAAGTGATCTGCCATTAGCCTTCTGTAAGAAGTATCCTCTGTACTTCAGAAGCTAAGGAATCATTAAAAGCCAACGCTTATCTTCAATATTCACAGGTAGCACTGTTTTATCATCCTAGGAACTGGGCAGAGACATAGTCTCACAGTGCTCAATTTCGAATCAGTTCAACTTTGTTTTTCCTTTGAACCTAGATCTTGGGATCTCCAGTCACATAGGTGGGGTATCTTTCAAATGTCATCTTTGTCTATAGGTTTTAAACTCATTCCTTTTGATGATTTTACAATTTGATCTCGCGGCAAACTTTTGGTGAACAGATCCGCTAAGTTATCAGCCGAGTTGATGTAATCTACCGTAAGTACACTAGTTGAGATCAATTGTCTAATGGTCTTATGTCGTCTTCTTATGTGACGAGATTTACCATTATATAGGTTACTCAGTGCCCGAGAGATAGCCGACTGACTATCACAGTGTACACGTAATGCTGGCACTGGTTTTTCCCACATCGGGATATCTTCCAGAAAGTTCCGAAGCCATTCTGCTTCCTCTGCAGCTTTGTCTAAAGCTATAAACTCTGACTCCATGGTTGATCTGGCCAAGAGTGTTTGTTTTGAAGATTTCCAGGATATTGCTGCACCAGCAAGAGTAAAGACATATCCACTCGTGGATTTAGAGTTTATGGAATCTGAAATCCAGTTGGCATCACTGTACCCTTCCAAAACTGCTGGTTCTTTACCAAAGTGCAGCCCATAACTCTTAGAGTATCGTAAATAATTTAATACCCTAGTTATGGCCTTCCAATGAGTATGACATGGATTACTCGTGTAGCGACTTAATACATTTACTGAGTGCGCTAAATCGGGTCTAGTACAATTCGTTAAGTACATCAGACTTCCGATTATACGTGCATACTCCACTTGTGACATTGCTTCACCTAAATTTTTTGCCAGGTGAAGACTAGAGTCTACAGGAGTTTTTTGCAATCCCACTTGAGTAGGTTTTGAATCTATCAAGTATCTTTTCAGCATAATGAGCTTGAGACAAGATTTTTCCTTCGGAAGTTCTAGTGATTTTAATCCCTAGAATGACATCCGCTAGTCCCATATCTTTCATATCAAACTTGCTACTTAGCATGTTCTTATTTTGACTGATCATGTTCTTATTGCTACCAATAATGAGAATGTCATCAACGTACAAACAGAGCAAAATGTATCTGTGCGGAGTACTTTTGATGTATATTCACTTATCACTTTCTGTGATTCAGAAGCCATTTGACATCACTGTATTGTCAAACTTTCCAAACTATTGCTTAGGAGCTAGCTTAAGCTCGTATAAAGACTTTACAAGTCTACTTATTTTGTTTCCTTGTCCAGGTGTGACATAACCCTCGGGTTGTTTCATGTAAATCTCCTATTCTAAATGGTCGTTTAGAAATGCAGATTTCACATCCATTTGATTGATTACACGATCTCGTATCGCTGTGATTCCAATCAGCATACGAACGAAGTTATTCTCTAAAAGAAAGAGCTATCATGAAATCAAAAGATTTCTCTGTATAATCTCTTTGGGTATGACTAATTTCAACTTCAGCCTCTTCTGCTTCTTTTAAAGAAGTACCAAAAATGCTCGCCTCAATTCATGAGGTACTAGAGTTTATCCTTTACACGTAAACACATGTTCAAAAGAAGACACATTCCTTGGTTACCGTGTTCACTTGGATGTCTGGTATATCTGATTTATACACCAGAAGACTATCAGCACTACATTGTGTGCATATTCAATGAGGATACAATCCACCGTTTTTGGTCTGATTGTCACCTTCTTAGGTGGTTGCTAGGCACCCCCACACTTTCATGTATTTGTATCAAAACACTTTACCTTTCCAAAGTTCACATGAAGCATTTCCAGTGACTTTGTGCGGTATTTAGTTCAGGATATAACTTGCGGTAAGCAATGCTTCCTCCCACATTTCTGGACTAACCCAGATTCCTGCAATAATGAGTTCATCAAAGAATTCGGTATGTCGTTCTGAAACTCCATTAGATTCCAGTGAATAGGGATCAATCGTTTGATGGATAATACCATGTTCATGTCCTCTATCACTTCAAACTATGTTGATAGTTCTCTCGAGTTGGTTTTCAACCTCGAGTTTATACTCCTTGAGTTTTCCAAGGTCTCGTATTTGCTTCTTAGCAACTAGACATAACTATATTTCGTACAATCCTCAATGAAAGTCACGAAATATTTCTCACCACCTCTTGTATGAATTAAACCAAGAAGTTCGCTCAATGATGGCGTTTTAGTGAGTTTGGTTTGAACGCAAGCCTCACACTTATCTTTGCTTATTTTGTATTTCGGGATCTCATTCAATCTACTCATAGATTCGAATATAATGTGACTGAAACGTTCAGATTAAAATACTAAGAGGTTCCGTACCATAAGCAAATGGTTCTTTCTCATTAATGTCAACAACATTGGTTACATTCATTTTAAGTCCGACTGTCTCAAAGTTAATTTGGACCAGTCCGTCCTTAATAAAACCTCTGCCTACATAGACACCATTCTTTGTCAATACACGCTAATCAGCCTCGAAATTGACGATGAATCCGTGCCTAATTAGCATTGTGCCCTAAATAAGATTTTTATGCATCTCTAGCACATGCTTTACATTAGTGAGAGTGAGCTTCTTTGAGAAGTCAACTTCAGCACCATGATTAATTTCTTGTCGTTATTTATGATAGGAGGGAAACATTCCCATATCAACGCATATATGAACTGTTACATTGGTATAATACCACCACTCATGTGGGTTATGGTCAACCATATTGACTCCGAGGATGACATTACACATGTCTATCTCGACTACATTGGCTTGAGCCATTCCATTGTCTTTTACACCACCGAATCTAACCATGATCACATCGGTGTTGTTAGTCATATTGAAATTTGAGTTTGTTCAAGAGAAACAAACCAAATTAATATACTAACCAATACCCAAATCTCAAGTTAAAGGGTAAAATTAAATTCAATTTCTAGAATTAATCCAGAAATTTCACAATTTAATAAAGACAAACTTAATACAATATCGAATTGTATTAGTGTTCTTGAAACCAATTTAATTATTAAATAATTAAACGTTAAGAGTATTCGATTTTTTTGAGAATCTGAAACCCTTCCTTTTTTATTTTAAACCGCAGTTTAAAACCGATTATAACGGATTATGAAATCGTTTTTTTGAATCGCTATCGCGCGTTCTAATCCGAACCTCCGGAGAGCATTCGCCGAATCGCGTTTGATAAATGTTTTAGCCGGTTTTTTTTACGAGAAACACTATAAGACGTTCGCAAATGATAAACGAAGCGGGATTGGTACCGCAAAGTTGTCACTTGTCGAACCGTTTATAAACATCCGCAAACTCATAATAATAATGAGACAATAATCATTATTATATAATATGTGACTTTGACTAATAAAAAATCACCTCTTTATAGATGATATATATTCTTTTAATATCGATACGGAATTAGATTCTAATTTAAAAATCTGCTAATCGAACTGACTAGAACCGCATGTAAGCGTTCTAATGTTTTGAACCACAAACGCGCGTTCAAGTTCGAACCTCCTCAGAGCGTTCGTCAAACGGTTTTCGAAATGCGTTAGCTTTTTAGAAACACAAATTTAAACCTTTTATTAGAGACGCGATAAAGCGTTTAACAGTAACCTCCGCAGAGTGTTCGTCAAACCGTTCTAAACGAGTTTGATGATAGGCGTTCGCAAACCCAAATCGGTCGATGCAAAATTTCAGAAAATCTGAAATTGATCGATGCACACACAGTGTCGATCGACGCCCATACAGTGTCGATCGATACACACACGGTGTCGATCGATACACAACAAGTGTCGATTGATGCTCAACACAGTGTCGATCGATACTCAACACAGTGTCGATCGATACAAAGCAGGTGTCGATCGATGCACCACGGTGTCGATCGATGCACCACGGTGTCGATCGATACACCTTAGGTGTCGATTGATGCAAGTGAATTTTGCACAGAATCGATCGATGCACCACGGTGTTGATCGATACATGTGAATTTTACACAGTATCGATCGATATAGACCCAAATCGGTCGATGCACAATATTGATCGATGCACACGCAGTGTCGACCGATACAAAATTTTCAGAGACTTAAATCGATCTATCCACGCTCGGTGTCAATCGATGTCAGTGAAATTTTTGCATAGTATCGATCAATGCCACAGTGGGTGTCGATCGATACTCACATGGTGTCGATCGCAATCGTACCAAACAAGAACCACATCGTGCGTTCGTTGTTTATAGCGTTTATTAATCGCAATTAATAACGGTTGTGAAAGACGTTTAAAGCAATACTGCTTCTACTACACGTTTCAAGTTGCTAAAGAAGCGTTTTGATAACGTTTGAGTATCACTAGCAGTAGAACGTCTTTTATAAAATAATTCAATAAACAAAAAATTGCTTCTACTACACGTTTCAGATTGCTAAATTAGCGTTTGATAACGTTTTAGTATCATCAGCAGTCGAAGAATCGTTTTATAAATCGTTGGAGAACACGTTTATTTACTCGCGATTAAAGATCCGATTGAAAGAAAAAAACGAAAATCGGATCTTCTTTGAGTTAAGATTGTAGGACCAAAAATTCGCACAATAGACAAGATTTGATTTAATCACGAATACATAAATAAACGTTAAGGAACATGAGATTAATAAAACGATGAAACATAAATAAATCAATGGAGGCGAGATGAATCTCTTTCCTTAACTCAAAAAATCTTCCGTAGTGCGACGGTTTATAATATATCCATGAGTCCCAGGATACAACCAAAGGAATCTGTTATCGCAAACACTCGATAACAAATCTGTCGAATATTATACTACGATACTCTCGAATAAAGACATACTCTAAGCAGTAGGGAATTGAAAGAACTTTTGCTAGAACTTTTAAGATGTGTTTTTAGTGTTTCATTAAATAATCTTTCTGGTGAAAATCGGCCAGTATATATAGGAGAGAGGCTAGGGTTTTTCACAGGCTTGATTAACAAGTACAGAATATTCCGCAGAATATTCTAGACGGCTGCGATTTTAAAATCGGCCCAAAACCTGTCAAGCATCGATCGATACCAAGGGGTATCGATCGACACCTATAAGATGATACGACCACTCCATATATATTCAAGAGAAAACATTTCTCAACTAGCAATGTGGGACTTTTGCTCTTCCCACGAATAGTTATTGCCAATGAAAAAATTTCATTTGAATGGGCTTAACTCATTTCTTTTCATACAAACACAATTTTATGTCAAGCCCACAAGCTTTGATAAAAAATTGGTTCCAACAGATAATTCAATATGACGGTCACTTTTCCCAACCTTGTTTTTCTATGTACACGCCGTACTGTACATGGGTGAAATTGTCATGAATAGTGAAATAAATGTTATTTTCCTAACTACGTTAAAAAAATGCAAAAAAAATTTAGACACTTCAAATAAGTGACTTTACATACAAAAGTCCCATGTTATTTTTGGGTGTACCAACAATATTTCAATAACAATAGTCTTCATATATAGAATAAATTGCACATATTGTCACATATTTTAAGTTTCATTAGTTTTTGTCACTTTTTAAAGTGCTATTAGAACCCAAAGTAGAAACAATTACAAAGAAAGCCACTTTTGTCTATTTGTGTACTTTCTTACCATGAAAATACAATTTAGCCCTTTTTACACTTGCATACTGATGCGAGCATGGAAAGCATCACGGAACTTGAGCTTGAACCGGAGCTCATTGCCGAGGATCCTTTGGATATTCCCGTTGGTCCCATGACCCGGGAAACGTCTCGAAGACTTAACGGAGCTGTTCATCGTTTACTCGAGGACGTTTGGACCAAGCAAGACGATCATCATCCAAATCACGTTTTCAACATGATCATGGCTCAACATGGAGATTGAGGTTCGGCCCAAGGTGTAGGTTTGATGTACTCTTTTTCCTACTTATGGTTTTGTCCCAATGGGTTTTCCATAAGGGGTTTTAATGAGGCATTGGGCTTACACCATCTTTTTGGCCCAACTTCTTCCATCGGCAAGAGCAATTTCGACCATGGGCATGCCAAGGGTCATTCTTCATAGTCAACAAGTCAAAGTAGTCAAAGTCTTTGGTCCAAGTCTTTATTAGTCTTTGCTACTTCCCTAGGCATTGTTTTCCAAAATTTCTTTCTTGTTTTTCCCCACTTATTTCTCTATATAAACTCATGTAATCTTTCATTTCAAATCATCAATCAAATTATCTTTTCTTCGTTTAGAGAGCATTCTCTTTTGCTCCTTGTGAACTTTTCGATTTTCTTGGTGAGTTTTGCCAAGCGAATCATTTCGGTTTATTAAGTGTTCTTCATCAACACTTAACGCAACCATTCATTATCCCGAGTTTGTAGATTCGTCTCTAAGTGAGTTTGGGGATTAAGGTTTGATATATCATGGTTTTTACCCTATTTAAGCCATGATATAAGTCCTTTTTTATAGAGTCTTTCTAGTGTTTTGTAGTCTTTTAGAGTCTTTTACAGGTTATAGCACGTTTGGAGCATTATTAGAATTATTGGAGCTTTCTGGAAAAGTTTGGAGCAAAAGCTGAAGTAGTGTTGCTGAGTACCTGATTTCACGACAAGCATCGATCGATACCCCCTGGTATCGATCGATACTCTTCGAGGCTGACACGACATGCGACTTTAATGAAGAGTTGAAAAATTGAAACTTGGTCCAGAAGTCTTTAATAATTACAAGAAGACCCAATTCGTGTTTTAGGTTATTTATAGGGATTTTTACAGCCACTTTTAGGCTAAGCTTTATTTTCTATACTTTGATTTTACTTTGGTTTTAGAGAGACAAGTCTGAATCTCTCTTCGTCCGAGATCAGATCTCAAAACCTTTCTGATTATTTTATTGATGATTTATTCAGTTATGTTGATTGTTTCATTCACCATGTCTGAGTAGATCCACTTTAGGTTTAGGGTTTTCTCATAAAGGATTTCTTTGAATGCTAGGTTGATTATCTGTTTAGGATTCACCATATAATTAGTTCTTCACCATAGGTTGTGTTTAAAGCTAATTCTAGGTTGACGAATCTGGAACTTAGATCTTAGGATAATTGATTAGGCACGAGAGTGCGATTAATTACCTGATAGAACCTTAGGTGAGCAAATTGATTATTCGCAAAGAGATTTGGTTTAATTGATTTGTGAACATATCAAACCTGAACTTTAAAGCTGATTTAGACTTTAGGATTCGCAATGAGATTTGGAATTCCTAGGATTTAGATTTAGATTTAGATAGTTTTCGCAACGAGTGTTGGTTAGCTATATTTTAGTGATTGAGGTCAAGAACCGTGCGTAATCTGAATCCTGTTAGTTAGTTAGTCTGCATTCATTGATTTCCTGAGAAAAACCCTGGGCCTATATTTTCCTCCATTGAATTACAACACTTTTAATTCCGTACCTGTTTTCGTTTACATACTTTGATTTAGCATATTTTGGATCTATATAATCTATTGTGTGTCTCTTTGAGTCTTTGTGGTTCGACCCCTACCTATACTACGACAACTGCTTTAGTATCTGAATAGGGTATTAATTTGAGCATATCAAATTTGGCGTCGTTGCCGGGGACTCAATTCGCCATTAGATTTTAGCTAAAAATTTCGTCTAAATCGCCCAAGTATCAATCGATACCCTTGAGTATCGGTCGATACCCGACGTATATTTCAGTTACTTACGTTCTTGATTTTTGTTTTCAGGTGCATGCCTAATCGAGAAACCAGAAGCAACAAGAAGGCTGAGCTAGTTGATCTATCACTGGAACAACTAGCACTTGTGGAACGCACAAACAAGAAAGCAAAGAAATCAGCTAAGATGAACAACAATCAGTTGGTTCGTGATGCAGCTGGTGCTTACAGAGACCAAGAGGGTCGGTTGTGCAATGAGCAAGGACAACGTCTAGATGGAGAGGGGATCGTCATGCCACCTGCTCATGTTGTCGCTGGGAACGCGAGGAATGATGTGGTTAATCGTGGAAGAACGATTGGTGAGTACAACAGACCTGACCAGTTTTTCGCCAATCGGTCAGCGATTCGTCCTCCTGCGTTTGAGAGGAATGACTTTGAGCTGAAGCCTGCTTACTTTGCTCTTGTGGGACAGCATCTCTTCCATGGTCTTCCTCATGAACATCCATTGGACTATGTAGAGAAGTTCGAGGACTTGGTTACTAGCATCAAAAGCAATGGAGTGTCCTACGACTATCTCTTCTGCAAGCTCTTCCCCTACTCTCTAGGTGGAGATGCAACCTACTGGCTGAGGCAACTACCTCCTGGTTCGCTAACTACTTGGGAGGATACTAAGAGAGCCTTCCTGATCAACTTCTACGATGATGCACGATCTGAGGATCTGAGGAATAAAATCTCACAATTTTCTCAAGGACCTACTGAGGCGTTCAAGGCTGCTTGGACGAGATTCAGATCGTATCAGAGAGATTGTCCACATCACAGATACTCTGATGTGCAGCTGCTGGGTATCTTCTTTAGAGGAGTAGATTGGAGGTATCAGATGGCTCTGGACGCTTCGAGCAATGGTAATTTCAACACCAGGTACCCTGAGGATGCTTATGTGTTGATTGAAAACTTTTCATCTAGCAGTAGCACCAAGAGCGCAGACTTCGAGCGCAAGAAGCTGGCTGGTAACATGGATGGGTCGCAGATCGCTGAAGTTAAAGCTCAGCTGGATTCTATGCACAGTCTTCTGCTGGGAAAGACAACAAAGGCCGTCCACTTTGCTGCTGAGAATGAAGTGGAAGATGTTAACTACATTGGTGGTTCTGGTTTTCAGGGTCATCAATTTGGGTATAACAACAACCGAAACTTCAGCAACAACACTCGTAATTACGGGAATTCTTCGTACCAGCCCATCTCTCCAAAGTCTACGGATAATAAGATAGAATCCATGCTTGAGAAGATTCTTCAGGGACAGCAAAAATTGCAAGTGGATTTCAATGGGAAGATTGACCATCTGTACACTGATCTCAATGGGAAAATTGACCACCTGAATGAGAAGATTGAAGCTGTCAACCTTAGTCAGAGGAAGCTGGAAACTCAAGTAGCTCAGACTTCTGCTGCTGTAAAAGGAAAGATGGCCCAGACGAATCAGTATGTCAATGTGATAACCAGGAGCAGTGCTGAAGAATCTGAGAGATTTGATGATCGCAAGCCTGAATTTGCAGCATCAATGTTCGATTACAGAAGTATCGATCGATACCCTGTCTGTATCGATCGATGCTCACCCGAAGAAAAGTCGAAACAAAAAGCCAGTATCGATCGACACTCACCAAGCATCGATCGACACCATCCTGAAAAGCCGATACATAAAGTCAATATCGCCCAATTTTGGGAAGACCAGGAAACTGAGTATCAGGCAGAGAGAGCTAAGGAACGAACTGAGAAACGTGCGCATAAGATTAAGGAGTCAAATCCTACTCCTAAACATCTCATGGACCCTATTTCTCCAAAGCAGTTGCGTGGCTTTGAGAAGATGGTAAGGAGGATTCCCAACTCATTCACTTTTGAAGAAGTTCTAGAGTCCCGTCCTCTGCTAAGTCACTTCAAGGATTGCAGAGAAACTGAGGAAGAGATCAAGGCACTCTTCATTAAGGCTAGAGATGCAACACCTCCACTGAGACAGTTGACTAAGAGGGAAGACCCAGGGATATTCTCAGTTCCATGCTTTATCTCTGGAGTTGAATTCAAAGAGCCTCTCGTTGACTCAGGAGCCTGCGTCAATGTCATGTCTAGGGCAATTGCAGAGAGACTGGGAGCTGACATTCAACCTACAAAGACATCTATCACGTTTGCAAACGATTCCACCGCTCTTCCATATGGGGCAATCGCTGATTTGATGATCACAATAGGAGACTGCCTGGTTCCTACTGATTTTCAGGTTGTAGAGATGAATGCAAAATCTCGTACGCAGTTGATTCTCGGAACACCGTTCATGGCTACGGTTGGTGCCATTATGGACACACCCAGCAAGCACATCTCATTCTCATACATCGACAAGGAGGTGTACTACAAGGCCATCCCTAGAGGAACTCGCACACGTATATCTTGCATCGATGCTGTAAAAGGAGCGACGTTGATATCATATCCTTTGGAAGAGCTTCCTGATAAGCCTACTGTCGCAGACATTTCAGCTGAACCGTCCAGCGTCCCCAAGGAAGTTGTCAAGAAGGCTAAGGCAACAAAGAAGAAGAAGGCCAAGAGCAAAAACGTCGAGAATCCCCATGTCACTTTAATCCCTCAGAAGAGTGATGGGAATTCGATTGAGTATAAGATCAAGTGCAAAAGAGCTTCGAAGCCTTTCTCTAAGGCTAGAATTCTTCTTACTTCGGAGCTGAAAGAGAAAGGACAGGAGTTTGTGGAAGGCATGTTGAGCAAAACTCTGAAGCTAGCAATGTCAAGTTGTGGAGCCTGTTTTGATGCAAGCTCTCATTCCCATCCTGCCTGAGCGGCAGTTACAGTCAAGCTACTGACGTTAAACGAGCACTTGGTGGGAGGCAACCCACTGGTGAGTCTTTAATTTCTTTTATTTTTCGTTTTTGTGTATTGAGTTAATGAGAACCTCCTAAAATCAGCACAAAGAAGCTGGATTTCGACTTGGATAGAGACAGAAGTTGCGGAAGAGACTTCTGGTTTTGAGAGAGAGAGACGGTGAAGATGTTGCACAGCAACAAACCGCTCATAAACGAAGAGATAGAGAGACGTGAAGAAGATGCTGCAAGCAGCGATTCACTCTCAAGAGATAAGGGATTTTCGTGGCTGGATTTTGATAAGAGATAATTTATTTGATTAAAAGTTTGATGATCCATTCCAGGATGAGTTGCCACAAAGAAAACAAAGAGTTTAAATAGAAAACAACAAAGAAAAACCCTAAAACAAATGGGCCTTGTTACAAAAACGAAAATAGAAATATATGGGCCTTGCTTTCTTCATGTCACCCACGAAATTGTTGTTGCTGGGCCAAGGCATGATCACAACAAGATGGGCTTGATGAAATGTGAACCCACTTGCCTCATGAAAAACCTTCCTTGGAAAACCCATTGGGATAAAACCAAAGGTAAGGGAAAAAGAGTGCAAATGGGTCACATACCCATTTGTGTAATCATCTTTGGCTTGATTAAAAATCAGAAAGATTTTAATCATATCTTTTTCCAACAGCTTAGCTTTAGCTCTCTTTGTCGCACACATGTTTCCCTCGGCTACGAACTGCTTCCCCTCGGCTACAAGCTTTCGTTCCGGTGGCTTCTTCTTGATATTGCTCAGTATCATATCATGAGTGAATCAGATAGGAGCAAACGAGGAGAAGCTGAACTGGCCTTGACGAAATCGCCAGGGTATTGATCGATACCCTGTTGGTATCGGTCGATACGCTGCGGGCAATGATGAAATTCTGTGTCGACTTAAGCCTGTATCGATCGATACAGGCTGTGTGTCGGTCGATACTCTATGTTCCAGCAAGGTAACTTCTTGTTTTTCCCAATTTTGTTCTGTTCTTTTGTTTTCTTTCACTGACTCTAGGCTAGATAACACTGGGGACAGTGTTGTTCAAGTCTGGGGGAGGTGTCTGCTAACATTGTGTTTGTTTTTCTTAGAGTCAGTCGTTTTATTGAGTCAAAATTGTTTTTATTGAGTCAAAACTTGTTGGAGATAATGATCCTGTGCTTGAACCTATTGATTTGATTTTGTTTTTGAGTGCACAGTATTACATGATCGGTTCTAGATCGACTAATGAAAAATCCAAAGACTGACCAGTTGACTAGAAAACATCCATGTCCCCAGCAGAGTTCTTCTGAAACCTGAGCCAAATTTCTGCACTTCATCAATGTGGTTATTGTTTTTAGAGCTTGATTCATCATTCATATCTGATAAAGGAACCCATGTGTTTAGAGTAATATTATCTCTCTCCCCTGTTATAAGTTGATAAATAAGAGAATAAAAGATTGAAATAATTTTCTTCTGAGTAGAGGGTTAGGAAAATTTCCAGCGATCCCATTATTCTACTTAAGAGGGAATGATCACACAAAGGATTGGAAGCGAGGCTAAGATTTTCCTATGATGTCATTATTCGCCTACATCCTTTGATACATTGAGAGGGAAGAATCGGGGATTTGGTGGCAAACACCACCAATACTCGCGTCTCATACCTTGATGTGTATATGCAAAGCTGAAAAGAAAAGAAAGAACATAATAAGAAATAAGTATGGGGGAGAGAAACTGATACAAAAAGTGTAAAAAGGGTGGTTCCTTGTCATGATATTTTATGGTAAAGAATCTAGAAGGTTCTTGAACATAAGCTGCAGAGATGAAACTGGCGATGAGGGTTTTACTTGAACAATGCTGTGGGATTTTGTGTGGAGTTTGGAAAAGCTGCGAATGTCTACGGAGAAGTACATAGTGGTTAGATCAAAAACTGGTTAGGTAACATTTGGATACTAGGGAAAAAGGTCATTTCGATGATTCATGAACAGGTGAGTCTCCGCGTTTTCAAACCTCTTTCTCTGGTTTAGTCTTCTATTTGCTTGAGGGCAAGTAAAGGCTAAGTCTGGGGGAGTTGATATATCATGGTTTTTACCCTATTTAAGCCATGATATAAGTCTTTTTTTATAGAGTCTTTCTAGTGTTTTGTAGTCTTTTAGAGTCTTTTACAGGTTATAGCACGTTTGGAGTATTATTGGAATTATTGGAGCTTTCTGGAACAGTTTGGAGCAAAAGCTGAAGTCGTGTTGTTGAGTACCTGATTTCACGACAAGCATCGATCGATACCCCCTGGTATCGATCGATACTCTTCGAGGCTGACACGACATGCGACTTTAATGAAGAGTTGAAGAATTGCAATTTGGTCCAGAAGTCTTTAATAATTACAAGAAGACCCAATTCGTGTTTTAGGTTATTTATAGGGATTTTTACAGCCACTTTTAGGCTAAGCTTTATTTTCTATACTTTCATTTTACTTTGGTTTTAGAGAGACAAGTCTGAATCTCCCTTCGTCCGAGATCAGATCTCAAAACCTTTCTGATTATTTTATTGATGATTTATTCAGTTATGTTGATTGTTTCATTCACCATGTCTGAGTAGATCCACTTTAGGTTTAGGGTTTTCTCATAAAGGATTTCTTTGAATGCTAGGTTGATTATCTGTTTAGGATTCACCATCTAATTAGTTCTTCACCATAGGTTGTGTTCAAAGCTAATTCTAGGTTGACGAATCTGGAACTTAGATCTTAGGATAATTGATTAGGCACGAGAGTGCGATTAATTACCTGATAGAACCTTAGGTGAGCAAATTGATTATTCGCAAAGAGATTTGGTTTAATTGATTTGTGAACATATCAAACCTGAACTTTAAAGCTGATTTAGACTTTAGGATTCGCAAAGAGATTTTGAATTCCTAGGATTTAGATTTAGATAGTTTTCGCAACGAGAGTTGGTTAGCTATATTTTAGTGATTGAGTTCAAGAACCGTGCGTAATCTGAATCCTGTTAGTTAGTTAGTCTGCATTCATTGATTTCCTGAGAAAAACCCTGGGCCTATATTTTCCTCCATTGAATTACAACACTTTTAATTCCGTACCTGTTTTCGTTTACATACTTTGATTTAGCGTATTTTGGATCTATATAATCTATTGTGTGTCTCTTTAAGTCTTTGTAGTTCGACCCCTACCTATACTACGACAACTGCTTTAGTATCTGAATAGAGTATTAATTTGAGCATATCAAGGTTTCATATATGATGTGATACTGAGCAGTATCAAGAAGAAGCCACCGGAACCAAAGCTTGTATCCGAGGGAAAGCAGCTCGTAGCCGAGGGGAAGCAGCTCGTAGCTGAGGGAAACGTGTGTGCAACGAAGAGAGCTAAAGCTAAGCTGTTGGAAAAAGATGTGATTAAAATATTTCTGATTTTTAATCAAGCCCAAGATGATTACACAAATGGGTATGTGACCCATTTGCACTCTTTTTACCTTACCTTTGGTTTTATCCCAATGGGTTTTCCAAGGAAGGTTTTTTATGAGGCAAGTGGGTTCACATTTCATCAAGCCCATCTTGTTGTGATCATACATTGGCCCAGCAACAACAATTTCGTGGGTGACATGAAGAAAGCAAGGCCCATCTATTTCTATTTTCGTTTTTGTAACAAGGTCCATTTGTTTTAGGGTTTTTCCTTGTTGTTTTCTATTTAAACTCATCCTGGAATGGATCATCAAACTTTTAATCAAATAAACTATCTGTTATCAAAATCCAGCCACGAAAATCCCTTATCTCTTGAGAATGAATCGCTGCTTGTAGCATCTTCTTCACGTCTCTCTATCTCTTCGTTTATGAGCGGTTCGTTGCTGTACAACATCTTCACCGTCTCTCTCTCTCAAAACCAGAAGTCTCTTCCGCAACTTCTGTCTCTATCCAAGTCGAAATCCAGCTTCTTTGTGCCGTTCTTAGGAGGTTCTCATTAATATACCTTAAGATCTAGCTCCGCGAGTTTATTAGCCAAGGAGTCCACCGCCTCGTTCGTTGGAATCGTCCTAAGTAAGTTTTGGGACTAAGGTTTAATATACCTTAGGATCTTGTTTCACGATTTTAGGGAGTCAAGGATTATCCGTTACCGCCTCGAAGTGCCGAAATTGGGAAGAACGTATCAAGTGGTATCAAGAGCCCACTTTGAGGATCCGGTAATATCTATCCATCTTCTAATCTCTTCATATTCTAAATCATCATCATTCTACCTTTTCATCTTCTATCTTTTCTATCTTTTCTTTTGTAATTTTTCGTAACCAGTACAAAAAAAAAATATATAGTTCATTAATCAAAAAAAAAAAAAAAAAAAAAAGAAGTCTGGTTGTTTCATTCTTTTATCGTTTGGTTGCTTGTGGAATTCACATCAAGTTACTTTGATTAGTTCTATAGGAACTCTTGAGAATCTCTTTGTGTGAGGACCTTTTGAGAGTAGAGGAGTGAAACACTTTGAGGGAAACACTTATGAGAAAATCTTTTACTAACGTGTTTGCTTTATTTTACGAGGTACGATGCCAAGTGACGGAACAACTGGCGGAACAACTACTCCACCCGCGCCTAACGTCCAAACCATGTTGATGGAATTTACTCGGATGATGGGAGTAATAAACGAGCGATTGGTTCGACTCGAAGAACGACCAGCACAAGGAGAAGTAGCGGGAGCCGCCAACGTCAATCCCGTGAACAACAATCCCGTGAATAACAATCCAGTGAACAATGATGGCCTTGAGGAACCGGGAAGAATATGGAGAGAACGGGAAAGACAAGATCCCAACGGCGAAGATAACTACTATCTTCAAAACAGACACTCATCTAGTGGATCCGAACGGAGGCCAAGACGAAGGGATGTTCAAAATGACCTTGGAGGACTTAAGCTAAAAATTCCACCGTTCTATGGTAAAAACGATCCCGATGCCTTTCTAGAATGGGAGAAGAAGATCGAGCTTGTCTTCGATTGCCAAAATAATTACACCGAGGACAAAAAGATAAAGGTAGCCGCAACCGAATTCTATGGTTATGCTATTAACTGGTGGGATCATTTGGTGACCAATAGGAGACGTAATGGCGAACGTCCCGTTGCCACTTGGGACGAGATGACAATTATCATGAGGAGACGGTTCGTACCAAGTCACTATCACCGTGAGCTACATCAACATTTGAGGCGACTTGCCCAAGGTAGCAAGAACGTGGAGGATTATTTCCAAGAGATGGAAACACTCATGATGAAGGCCGACGTCGAGGAACACGGAGATGCGACAATGGCAAGATTTCTGTCGGGCCTTAACCGCGATATTCAAGATCGGCTTGAGATGCAAAGTTTTGCGAACATTGACGAAATGTTACATAAGGCGATCTTAGTAGAGCAACAGCTCAAGAGAAAGAGCGTTTCACGCCCAAGTTTTGGATCCAACTCGAAGCCAAACTATTTCAAGGAGGATAAGCCAAGTTTTAGACCAAAACCGGATTCGAGACCAAAGTTGGAGACAAAACGATCACTACCGGCCATGACTACCGAGGTAAAGCCGAAAGTTCTAACTTGAGAAATCGTGACATTGAGTGTTATAGGTGCCATGGGAAGGGTCACTATGCCAATAAATGTCGGAACCAAAGAGCCATGATAATCAAGGAGAACGGCGAGATAGAAACCGAGGAGGAAGGATCCGATTCTAACCAATCTCTGGAGGATCACAAGGAATATGCGGTTAGAGGAGACCTTTTGGTCACAAGGAGGGCACTAGTGGTGCAGGAAAGGGTAAAGAGGAGGAGAAACGTGAAAATCTGTTTCACACAAGGTGCGTGGTGAATGGCAAAGTTTGCAGCCTTATCATTGATGGCGGGAGTTGTACGAACGTGGCAAGCACGACCATGGTGGAGAAACTCAAGCTCCAAACACTTAGACATCCCCGACCCTATTCCCTTCGATGGCTAAACGAACAAAACTTGAAGGTAACCAAGCAAGTTAAGTTTTCGTTGTCTCTTGGTAAATACGAAGACGAAGTGTTGTGTGATGTGCTACCCATGGAGGCGGGATACATTCTTTTGGGTAGGCCGTGGCAGTATGACCGCAAAGTGGTTCATGACGGATACACCAACAAACACACGTTCGAATTCAAGGGAAAGAAAATCACTCTTGTTCCTTTGACACCGCAAGAGATCTACCAAGATCAACTCTCCCTTGAGCAACGAAAGGTAAACACTTTGAGCGATCCCCTAAACACTTCTCACTCAAAAGAAAAAGAGAGTCCGAGAGAACCCCATAAAAAGGCATGTGAGAGTAAACCCGTGAGACGGTCCAATTTCTTTGTGAGGACGGGTGAGATCAAAAAGGCTCTATATTCTAATGCACCAATGCTTTTGCTTGTTTACAAAGAAACTCTTTTGAGTTTAACTGATCTTGAGCCGGAACTTCCGAGCAATATTATTTCTCTTTTGCAGGATTTTGATGATGTTTTCCCCGACGAAAGCCCTTGCGGGTTACCACCTATTCGAGGAATAGAACATCAGATCGAGTTTGTTCCCAGAGCTTCACTTCCGAACCGACCTGCTTATCGGACCAATCCCGTGGAGACAAAGGAGTTGCAAAGGCAAGTTGGCGAGCTCATGGATAAGGGACATATCCGAGAGAGCAAGAGCCCGTGTGGGGTACCAGTTCTGTTTGTGCCAAAGAAAGACGGCACTTGGCGCATGTGTGTTGATTGCCGAGCAATCAACAACATCACGGTAGAGTATCGCCACCCTATCCCTCGCTTAGATGACATGCTAGACGAACTGCATGGTTCATGTGTGTTTTCTAAGATAGATCTTAAGAGCGGTTACCACCAAATTCGTATGAAAGAAGGTGAAGAGTGGAAAACGGCATTCAAAACTAAGCATGGTTTGTATGAATGGCTTGTGATGCCTTTTGGGTTAACCAGCGCGCCTAGTACTTTCATGAGATTGATGAATCATGTCTTAAGAGCATTCATAGGCATTTTCGTGGTTGTTTACTTTGATGACATCTTAGTTTTTAGCAAAAACCTAGATGATCATATAGGGCATTTGAAATCGGTTCTAGAAGTGCTTAGGAAAGAACAACTTTTTGCCAACTTGAAGAAATGCACGTTTTGCACAGATAATCTTGTTTTTCTAGGCTTTGTTGTGAGTGCACAGGGCATTAAAGTTGATGAGGAGAAGGTGAAGGCAATCCGTGAATGGCCTAGTCCAAAGACGGTTGGCGAAGTCCGAAGCTTCCATGGCCTTGCCGGCTTCTATCGGCGTTTCGTGAAGGACTTTAGCACAATAGCCGCCCCACTCACCGAAGTGATCAAGAAGGATGTCGGATTTAAATGGGCCGAAGCACAAGAAGCGGCATTCCAATCCTTAAAAGAGAAGCTTACTAATGCACCCCTTTTAGCTTTGCCTAACTTTATTAAAACGTTTGAAATCGAGTGCGATGCTTCTGGTGTAGGTATTGGAGCTGTTTTGATGCAAGACAAGAGACCCATTGCCTTTTTCAGTGAGAAGCTTGGAGGAGCTACGCTGAATTACCCGACTTACGACAAGGAGCTTTACGCTCTAGTCCGGGCTTTGCAAACATGGCAACACTACTTATGGTCGAAAGAGTTTGTGATTCACACCGACCACGAGTCACTCAAGCATTTGAAAGGCCAACAGAAACTCAACAAGAGGCATGCTCGGTGGGTTGAGTTCATAGAAACATTCCCTTACGTCATCAAGTACAAGCAAGGTAAGGAAAATGTTGTTGCGGATGCGTTATCCCGAAGGTACGTTTTACTCTCTACTTTGGAAGCTAAGTTGTTGGGCTTTGAACAACTCAAAGAGCTTTATGAGACCGATACTGATTTTGGAGAAGTGTATAAGGCTTGTGAAAAG
Organism: Eutrema yunnanense; assembly: GCA_002933935.1. Lineage (NCBI taxonomy): Eukaryota > Viridiplantae > Streptophyta > Magnoliopsida > Brassicales > Brassicaceae > Eutrema > Eutrema yunnanense. The sequence goes on along the minus strand of PKML01043580.1, from coordinate 73,445 downwards.
TTTGGTTCAGGTCGCTACTATAGGCAAGACGGTTTCCTCTTCTTTGATAACCGTTTGTGTGTGCCTAATTGCTCTCTTCGAGATTTGTTTATTAGGGAATCTCACGGAGGCGGCTTGATGGGGCATTTTGGAGTTGCCAAGACACTTCAAGTGATGCTAGATCACTTTCATTGGCCACACATGAGGAGGGACGTGGAACAAATTTGCGGAAGGTGTGTCACTTGCAAACAGGCCAAGTCCAAGGTTCAACCGCACGATTTGTATACCCCTTTACCCATTCCTACTCATCCTTGGAATGATATTTCTATGGATTTCGTGCTTGGTTTGCCTAGGACTTGAACTGGAAAGGATTCTATCTTTGTTGTGGTAGATAGATTTTCGAAAATGGCTCATTTCATTGCATTTCACAAGACGGACGATGCATCACATATAGCTGATTTGTTCTTTAGGGAGATAGTTTCTTTAGGGAGATAGTTCGTTTGCATGGGATGCCTAGAACTATTGTTTCGGATAGGGACACGAAATTTCTGAGCTACTTTTGGAAGACTCTTTGGTCTAAGCTAGGTACTAAGTTGTTGTTTTCAACCACTTGTCACCCACAAACCGATGGTTAAACGGAAGTAGTTAATCGAACCTTGTCCACTCTTTTGCGTGCTTTGATTAAGAGGAACTTGAAAGCTTGGGAAGATTGTTTACCACATGTTGAATTTGCATACAATCATTCCATTCATTCGGCTACTAAGTTTTTTCCTTTTCAAATTGTTTACGGCTTTAACCCATTATCTCCTTTGGATCTAATCCCGTTGCCTTTGAGTGAAAGAGTAGCATGGACGGGAAAAAGAAAGCTGACCTTGTCAAGCAGATCCATGAAAAGGCTCGGCTAAACATTGAGGAGAAGACCAAGCAATATGCAAGGAAAGCCAACAAAGGAAGGCGCAAACTCATTTTCAACGTAGGCGACAAAGTGTTGCTTCACTTAAGGAAAGAACGGTTCCCAGAAGCAAGTAAATCAAAACTTATGCCAAGAATTGATGGACCGTTCGAGATAGTTCAACGGATCGGTGACAATGCTTACCGTCTTGATCTTCAAGGTAAGTATAACGTGAATTCAAGCTTCAACGTTTCTGATTTAGTTCCCTTTGTGGCAGATGATGCGGATTTGAGGTCAAATCCTTTTCAAGAGGGAGGGGTTGATGCGAGCATGGAAAGCATCACGGAACTTGAGCTTGAACCGGAGCTCATTGCCGAGGATCCTTTGGATATTCCCGTTGGTCCCATGACCCGAGAAACGTCTCGAAGACTTAATGGAGTTGTTCGTCGTTTACTCGAGGACGTTTGGACCAAGCAAGACGATCATCATCCAAATCACGTTTTCAACATGATCATGGCTCAACATGGAGATTGAGGTTCGGCCCAAGGTGTAGGTTTGATGTACTCTTTTTCCTACTTATGGTTTTGTCCCAATGGGTTTTCCATAAGGGGTTTTAATGAGGCATTGGGCTTACACCATCTTTTTGGCCCAACTTCTTCCATGGGCAAGAGCAATTTCGACCATGGGCATTCCAAGGGCCATTCTTCATAGTCAACAAGTCAAAGTAGTCAAAGTCTTTGGTCCAAATATTTATTAGTCTTCGCTACTTCCCTAGGCATTGTTTTCCACAATTTCTTCCTTGTTTTTCCCCACTTATTTCTCTATATAAACTCATGTAATCTCTTATTTCAAATCATCAATCAAATTATCTTTTCTTCTTTTAGAGAGCATTCTCTTTTATTCCTTGTGAACTTTTCGATTTTCTTGGTGAGTTTTGCCAAGCGAATCATTTCGGTTTATTAAATGTTCTTCATCAACACTTAACGCAACCATTCATTATCCCGAATTTGTAGATTCGTCTCTAAGTGAATTTGGGGATTAAGTTTTCATGTACCTTAAGATCTAGCTCCGCGAGTTTATTAGCCAAGGAGTCCACCGCCTCGTTCGTTGGAATCGTCCTAAGTAAGTTTTGGGACTAAGGTTTAATATACCTTAGGATCTTGCTTCACGATTTTAAGGAGTCAAGGATTATCCGTTACCGCCTCGAAGTGCCGAAATTGGGAAGAACGTATCACATACTCACACTTTTTTACGGTTTACAACTTGCATACTCACACTTTTTAAGATTTATTTGCTCTCACTCTCTGTTTCTCTCTCTTCCCAATTTATTATCTTACCTGATTTATTTTCTATTTTTTTATAATGTGAAAGACATAAAAAAACAATTTATTTGGTAACAACGAATGATAATTTTTTTCCCTACATTTTAAGATCAATTTTGCTAAAGTTTTGATGTGAAACAAGAAATCTAAAAAAAAAAACAAGAAATCTAAACATATAAAATCCAGCTCAACGTGGACATGAAAACGTGGACAGTTGTGTGTGGACATGTGGAAATCTCGTATTATTTGTGTGGATGGTCATGTGTGGATATTAATTTACTGATGGTCATGTGTGAATGGTCATGTGTGTATGGTCATGTGTGGATGGTCATGTGTGGATGGTCATGTGTGGATGTAGTTATTGATATTTGTAAGTAAATTACTATCTACACATGACCATCCACACTAATAATACGAGATTCCCATATGTCCACTCACAATTGTTCTCGTTTTCATATCCACGTCGATCTGGATTTCATATGTTTAGATTTCTTGTTTTTTTTTAGATTTCTTGTTTCACATCAAAAATATAGCAAAATTGATCTTAATTTGTTGGAAAAATAGAATTATCATTTATTGTTACCAAAAAAAATATTTTATATCTTTCACATTATAAAAAAAATAGAAAACAAATCAAGTGGCTTATTTTGTAAATCACCCCTAATTTTTAACACAAGGACTAATAAGTCATTTTACCTCCAAAAAGACCCCAAGAAGTACACCAATAGACAAATGTGGCTTTTTTGTAAGAAGAAAAATGACAAATGTGGCTTTTAGTGTAAATCACCTTAGAAAGTAACATTTATTTCAATGAAATGACGATTATACACCATTTATTGCTACATCGTGTATCGTCCATTGTCGTACAAGCCGTACTGTACATGGATAAATTTGTCATGAACAATAGCAAAAGTGCTACTTTCTAATAGCAATTTGAAAAAATGACAAAAAACTAATTAAACATCAAATAAGTGATAATTTGTGCAAATATTCTAGAGAGAGAGAGAGGGAGAAATTTTAAATGTTCAAATAATCAAGGAAAATTGTTCGTTAGCTAATAATGTGTTGATAACTACATCATCTGTTGATATAGCATATATACACATCCGAACTAACATGAGTCATGTGCCCAACACATGGCCATCACTTTATTTGCTTTTCCGGTGTACTGGTCGACGGACTCCGGCGCTGACCCGCATTAACTCAATAAATTCGACCCAAATTAAATAAAAACTTAAAAATAAAAACATAAAAACATAAAAAATGACCTCCTCAGCTTCTTCTTCCTCGTCAATTCTGATTTACAGATATGATTTTGTTTCGGTAGGTTCTCTCAATTTCATTGAATTCGATTCTTCCGTTCATTTAATTTCTGAGTATTGATGAACATCAAAATAATGGGTGGTTAGAGTTTACGAAATTCCCAAAATCGTTTGCTAATTTGGGTGATAGGTGAATTAAGAAAATCTAATCCAAGCGAACCGCCATGAGCCCTTCCCCTCATTCACAATCATCTCTCGAACTCTCTTCTTCTCAATCTCTCATACCATAAATTTTCTGTTTTAAATTTTCCTAAGATCTACACGAATTTCTTGGACGAATCGATCTGAAATCTCTTAACTAAAGATGTACTCGTCCTCCTCTTCTTCCAAATTTCCATGATTTCCATTGGCGAGGCATATCTTAATCACCACCATACCCACCGCATCTACATTCATGCTTCGCCGTAGCTCCTACAGCATCGGTGTGTTTCACAGGAAGCGTTCTCGTTTTAAACGACATAGTCGGAGCTTGGGTCTAGAGAGCAAACCACTGAACTCTTATTTTTTCTTTTGTGTATAAGTAATGATCTGATCTTTAGGAAACCATTTGAGATTTATTGTGGAACTGGTGGTGGTGGTGCTGATGTGGTAGCTGATTCCGGTGAGAATTGATCGGAGCTTGGTAAAATATCTTGTGAGAATTGATCGGAGCTTTCTCAAAACTTTTGCTTTGGAAAGCGAAACATTTCGCTTGGCTCTCTTGAAATCGATGGTGGTCTTCTTTGCGGGAGAAGATGAAGCAGAGAACGTGGCCATGTAGATCTAAAGGATCCCGATCTCCACGGCAAGCTCTAGTGGCGGATGTGTATTTTGATTTCAATCGAGATTTCTGGAATCGAGCTTGTGAAATTGTTGACCCGAAGAACGAGGTGAACGAGATTTAGGATGTTGATTGTGACTAGAGAGAAAGAGTGGGAGAATTTGTTGTTGCTAAGATCAAGTTCTTGAAGAGAATCAATGGTTTTGAAGGAATTTGAGATTTGACCAGAGAAGTAGGAATTTTTGTTGAAGAACAAAAATAATAATGAGTCAATGCGGGTCAACGCCGGAGTCAGTCGACCAGTACACGGGAAAACTAATGAAAGTGATGGTCATGGTGTTGGGCACATGACTCATGTTAGTTCGGATATGTGTGTCTATACTATATCAATAGATGATGTAGTTATTGACACATTATTTTAGTTCGGATGTGTAGTCATGCGTTCTCGTATAGTTCGTGTAGCTAACGAACAATTTTTCAATACTCAACTAAATGGAAGTCGACTATCTCTCATCAGCAACCTCAGATCGCTTGAGTACTTATCACTTTATGGAAATAGCTTTGAAGGCTTGTTCTCATTAACTCCACTTACTAACCTCTCAAAGTTCAAGGTATTCAAACTTTCATCAAGATCAGAACTGCTGCAACTAGAGATAACGTAAGGTTTATGGTAGCCAAAATTCCAGTTGAAAGTTATTGGACTAAAGTATTGGAATTTTGGAGAGATCCCCACTTTCTTAAACAGCAGAGGGTCTTGCGCAAGATTGATTTGTTGAACAATAAGTTGATTGGATCGTTTCCGGCTTGGTTTTTGGAGGACAATCCAGAACTTGAGGTTATACATGGGGGGGGGGGGGAGGTAATGCACTCTCCATGTTATAGCTGCCTAGATCGGTGCATAATTTGAAAGTATTAGGAATTGCGGCTAATCATTTTGTTGGCCACCTTCCTAAGAACATTGGGCACATACTTCCAAATGTAAGAAACCTGAATATCTCGCATAATGGGTTTGGAGGAAATTTGCCTTCTTCTCTGGTTGAAATGAAACACTTTCAATTCATGGACGTATCTTATAATAGATTTAGTGGATATATATTTCATAATTCAACGAACTTGACTGATTTGGGAGTGTTGAAAATGAACAACAACCAGTTTACAGGGAAGATCGGAGGTGGTTTGTGTTAGAAGAGATGATCGAAGAAGACGATGAAATGAAAAATGATTCTATTATTTATTCTGAGTCAAAAATCGTTACATACATCTTCTTATGTGAGGAAGATGGTTATGTGTTATCACAAGATAACTGAATTAAATTACATGTGGTTAACACCAACTGGTTCTCTCAATCTCAATATCTAATATTCCCCCTTAGGATGATGAGATTATCGAAGATAAAATCATCTTGCCGATTAGATTCTTGAACTGAGTAGGATATAATGGGTTGGTGAAGACATCGCCAAGCTGATGGTCAGTCCGAACATGTAAAGTCTTGATCAAACCATTCTGAATTCTGTCACGCACCATACGACTATCAAGCTCAAGGTGCTTGGTTCTCTCGTGGAAGGCTACATTATTTGCAATATGAATATTTACAGTGTGTTGGGCCCAAATTCCAAGCTCAAAGCCCAACCTGATTGGGCAGGCCTAGAATCAAGCCCAGCTCACGGTAAGGCCTCAAATTGCAAGCCTGCGAGCTGGGAAGGAGTCGAGTACGCAGAAAAGGGGGAGGTCGTTGGGAGAAGGAGCCCACATCTAGCAAGTCAAACATATTAATTTAAAACCCCAGGATCACGCTCAATAATAAAGTCTTAGATTGTAAATTTAAGTCTTTATTGAATGCGTATATTTAGGAGTAAGCGGTTACATTCTTTTGAGCATGTATAAGTTTCGAATATCAGCTACAATGTAAAGGACCGAATTCTTGGCAATAAACAATAATACAACTTTTCTCTCATTTTATCTAAATTCTCCTAAGTCCATACGACCTGAAAAAGCCAAGGATTGAGATTGTGACATTCTGCTCTCACACAGTGGAATTACATTAACAGTTTAGCTTGAGGCGCTTAGAACTCTTTGAGAAGATTCACTAACCATCCAATTTCACCAAAATTCCATAGCATGATACTCAGATTTTTCAGAGCTGTATGAAATAGTCGTTTGCTTCTTAGAATTTTAAGATATGAGAGAAGGACCAAGAAACATGCAGAAACCTGATGTTGATCTTCTCGTATCAGCACAAGAGGCCCAATATGCATCAGTAAACCCTTTTAAGATCAAATAAGATTCAACAGAGTAGAACAAACCCATTCCAAATGTTCCTTTGAGGTAATGCAACACTCTATAAGTAGCTTGAAGATGAGAGTTTTTCGAAGATGAAAAAAACTGACAAAGCCGAATAACGACATAAGTGATATCCGGCCTAGTGATAGTAAGATACATCAATTTTCCCACTAATCCTATGTATGACTCGGGATTATCAAGCAGAGGCTCATTACTATCTTGACACAGTTTGAAACTTGGATCCATCAGAATTGTAGATGATTTACAAGTCAACTGTCCAATCTCTTCTAATAGCTCCAAAGTGTATTTTCTCTAACAAACTGAGATGCATGAGCTAGATCTAGCTATCTCCAAGCCAAAAAAATATTTCAAAGATCCCAAATCTCTGAGTTTGAAAGCTTGTTGCAGATATGACTTCAGTTGATCAACAATTTCAACTTTGTTGCTCGCAATTATGATGTCGTCAACATACACTAATTAAAACAACCATATATCTCCCATATGTATTCTGCATAAATAGAGTATGGCCATCATGAGATTTCTGAAAACCAAGTTTTAACAAAGTAGAACTGAACATTAGAAACCACTGTCGAGATGCCCGTTTCAGGCCATAAAAGAGACTTGTTTTAGCATATATTGCATGTAACAAAGGGTCAACAAAATCTATACCTTCTTATATACTCATATATTGCATGTTTTAGCATGCATTTCATTTAGAGTTTTGTGTAATTCGCATGCATAATCATGGTCTTGTCTTGCATTTAGGTCTCATTAAGTGTATTAGGTATTTTCATTAGGTTTAGTGCATTCTTTCATGTTTTGGAGTATTTCCTAGGTGATTGGAGGCAATTGGGCATAGTTGGAGAGTTGGACCTAAGTGGAGTGCAAAGCCTATCCGAGACGCCGGAAAGATGTAGCTGGACGAAGACCTTCCGATATGAATCAGCCATGAAGCTCTTCATGGGAGTTGTAGAGGAGTGAGTTATCTGTCTACAGGAGTTAGATTCAAGCCATTTGGACATCTGGTTAAGGAGTTACCGCAGATTTACTGTAGACATCTCTGCCTGGCCGAGAAGCTCTTACCTTACCGAATGCATGCACCGGCCTGGACAACACCATGCACATGCCCGGTGCTGAACCCTGCCTCGGACAGGGAGAATCCCGGACCCATTCACTGGCCCAGTATCGCCCGGTGCCAGACCATCACCCGACCAGGGAGAATCCCGGCCCCTTGCGCCGGCTCCACACCACCCGGTGCCACACCTTTCGGCAACAACTCCTCATCCCGGCTCCATATCCCGGCTCCATCCCGGCCGGGATTGAAATCCGACCCAAAACCGACCGGGTCAACACCCGGTTTGTTCTGGGTTGACCCGGTTCACCCACTTTCTATTTTAAATACCCTTAGACCTAATTTTATTAGAAAAGTTTTTCTTAAGTCAAAAATCCTCACCTTTGAGAGAGAACTTGAGATTTGTAAGAGAGATTTTTTTTTTTATGCAATTTAGTATTTGTTTCCATCAATCTCTTCCATCTATTTTCTTTTCTTATTGATTATTCATCACCTATCAATGGATTCATCTCCTATCCCCATCGATTTTGAGATGTTCTTAATGGGTTTTGAGTAGTCTTTTAGGATCTTGAGATGGGGTAGATTAGGGTGATCCAATGCATGATTTAGGGTGTTTAGGGGTAGATTATCTTTATTCCCTTCTTGAATAGCGCCCTTAATGCTAGATCTAGCTTGAGAAAGTAGATCTAGATCATAAGACATTTCGTGCACACCAAGTGTTTGATGAAATGCCTTGATGAACTATTCAAGGGTTTTATGCTCCTAGCATAAGAGATTAGTTGTCTAGGGTGTATTTTGGTTGATATTGTTATTATTCTTAATGTTTGCTAATTATTAATCCACAAATGAGAATTTGATAAGGGATTTGATAATTAACATAGTGATTAGTTGCTTGAAAAAGAACTAATCAAGATTAGAGATCTATTGCCTAGGAAAAGCTTATTTGAGTGAAAGAACACCATTAATTGTGCTTGGATTACCTAAAGTCGATAACCCCATCTCAGGATTTGCTTTTGTTATTTGATTTACATCTTGTTTAGCTATTGCATTGCTTAATTCGAATTGGATACTTAACAACAAACCACACTTGTTTAGCTTAACTTACTATAAACACCTTGCATTCTTAGTGATTGAAATAATCCCAATTATGGATTGATAACCTCCTTACTACATCGTTTTGAGGGTATTGATACCTCTTAAAGACTAAAAAGTCTTGTATCACCTTCTTGTTGAGTATACCCCTTCGCCACTAACCTTGCCTTGTATCTCTCCAAACTCCCATCAACGTTAAACTTGAGCTTGTAAACCCATTTACATCCTATCACATGTTTGTCAGGTGGAAGAGATTGATGTGGGTAAGTTTTCACCCAACTAATACCTAGCTGCAAGTGCCCATCAATCACAATTAGTATAGTATGGGATCGAATCCACAAGAACTTAGCAACTGCACGATCAAAATGTTTATAAAACTAATCAAGCTAAAACAAAATAAAAGAGAGATTGTCGATGGTGATTAACTAATAAAGTAAATAAGCAAATAAAAATCAGAGATTAAATCAATAAAGAAAAGGTTAGGTTTTAGGGAAATCTCATGGAAACATGCATCGATAAGATAGATGATTTGTTAGGGATTTAAGTAAAAACCGTCTTGAACACAAAACACGAATTTATAATCTTTCCACTGTCGTGGCTCCGACCACTATGTTTTACAAACCAATAGACTCAGCTTTCGTTGATTATTGTAGAATGAAATCATCCTTTAAATCGACCAAGTTATGATAAAGTTCACTAAACTCCTTAACTCGACTTTTGGAAGGTTAAGACGTTTAGCTCATCAAATACTAGTTCCGACAATACAATAAGCTTTTGAAGAGTATATTAACCTAAGATCAGATTACTAAATATGCGGTAAAGTAAGCATGCATTGAAAACAAATAAAGATAAAGAACCATATGAATACCCCTTTTAAACAATCATCATATCAATATTTAATTATGCACTCATGGATCCCCTTCAACCTAACAAACGAACTACTCATTCATGATGCACGAAACACATCAAGTATGAATATATATCATGATGAGAATACTCGTATTAAAAGAGTAAGGTTGAGACAACTTCTCTATATCGAAGTACAAAGACGAGATCTTCACCTTGAAGCTCTTAGAATCTAAAATCGATGAAAAACTTGTAAAAACAATGAAAGAGATGGCTATTGCCGTTTTGGTCTTTATTCTAGGGTGGCTCTCTATTTTATGAGGCTAAAAACAAGTATATATAGCCCTAAAGTCGACCTATGGTTTCATTAAACCAAAAAAAGAAGGTTTTATTTTCGCAGAGGCGCAAGATCGGACGAGCTCCTGGGTCGTGGTTGTGGCATCAGGTGAGAAGAGGACTCTCTGGGCTGATCCCATGGGCCGGTCATGGACCTTATTTCTGCATTCGTTTCCTTTGCACCAGACAGACATATCTACAGTAGAATCGATGTAACTTTCTAACCGCGGCTCCAAATAACTTGAAACCAATTCCAGATGAAAGTTAACTCAAAATTATACCTTGTCACCAAAATTTATCTCAACCTATAAAAGGAAATGCATCCAACGAAGCTGAAACTTCTTATGCATCTGTGATGTCCAATTGGAGAAATCCACTTTTCTTGAGCTTTAGGTGCTTGGATAATCTTTTGGAATTGGAAACATTTTTTGGACGTGGAAAACTCCTTTTTGGCTCTATTTTGCATCATTTTTGATGATTTGACCTATATAGGTTTTAAAACTACAAATACGAGAAAACTACTTCAAAAAGCATAAAATCGAATAAAAATGTTTAGGTAAAATGCTAAAACCCATGATAAAAACAGTAAAATATAGAGTATATCAACTCCCCTAGACTTAGACTTTTGATTGTCCTCAAGGAAAAACAGAAAGTCTAGGAATAGAAAAGAGATTTCAAAACGCGGAAACTCATTAATTCATTAGAACATCTAACTAACCTTCATTTTCGTAAACCAATTAGAATAGAATTGACGTTAGATAGAAACCACCATATACTTTCCCGTCTTGTTTCTCAACTTCCCAAGTCCGACCCACAGTCTCATAAGGTTACCCGAATTCTCCATTCCAAACTCCTTTAAAGTTAAAGGCGTGCGGTCTCATCGAGGGGGTCTCGATCAAAGAACATGTAGCCTTTCCTTAGTCAAGTTTCATGTTTACCTTGACATTCTTAATTCCGGTTTCTTTCCTCTCCCTTTTTCTCTCTTCCTTTGATCAATTTCTTCTTTTCTTTTTGTTTCACGGGATCAAGGTATATGAGACGCGAGTATTGACGTTGTTTGCCACTGAATCCCCGATTCACCTCCTTGGATAAGTTTCCATGAGATGTGAGTACTGATGGTGTTTGCCACCGAATCTCCGGTTCACTTCTTTTGGTATACTTTCACGAGACACGAGAATTGAAGGGTTTTGCCATCAAATCCCTAGTTCACTTCCGCGCCATCCATATCGTTTTTTGCATTGAAGTACTTAACTTAAGGGAAGAGAGAGGGAAACAGTACTCACACATACTTGTCATGACAAGCTTGAAAAAGGTGTTTTAGTTTATGTATACCAAGCCCCAAGATGAGAAAATTAAGTTCATTAGGTTGAAGACATGTGTGTTTTTATGGTAGGTCGATCCACTCACAGTTTTCCATTAGTAAAAATCGGTCGTGAATCTCTGTTAAAACGGTCACTAAATGTTAGTGTAACACGGTTAGTTCCAAGAAAACATTATAATTTCCAAGATAATATTTTTGACTCAATAAAACGACTCAAGAAAAATCATTAAAATGACTCAAGAAAAATAAAAATACCATCAAAAAAATATAAAATGTGTTAGTAAACGATAAATCTCCCCCCAGACTTACTTCGCACAGTCTCGGTGTGAAAGTGAGCGATAGAAGGTAGCAGACAGACTCGATAAAGTAAAAATAATATTTAAAGAGGAAATAAATTAAAGAAAAATTTTGACGAAAGGACCTGGATCAGAACGTCTCAGAAACGGAAGATGAAATCTCGTTGTCGTCGGATTCGCGAGAAAGCACCTATGTCTCGTCGGAATCAACTACGAACTCAACCTCTTGGTATTGGCCAGTGCTGGCACGTCAAGGAGACATATGGTACTGAGGTGGTGGATATCTCGCGGCGTCGTCATGGGCAGCCTAGTTCTGATCGAAACCAGAGATGAGTGAGAGAGTACCTAGCTCGTTTTCCACTTGCTCAGCTCCTCGGGTCGTTTTGTATGTCTTGAAAAAATGTAGTACAAACTTCTTGACAACCCTGACGAGTTTGGAGATCATCTTTCCTTGAGTGCGAACTTGGTCTTGAAGAAGTATCCTCGCCTCGCATTCTTTTGCGATAGTGGCATAGAATCATTGGTATGTACGGTTCTTCATTGGGGCGGTGATAGGCTGAACCAAAGAAGGTATATTGGATGATGATGCACCTAAGATCGAGTGGCGTCGATGCTCTACAACGTTGCGAGAGTTGCGTACTGCTTTTGCTCAAGATTTGTAGAAAAATCTCATCCATACACTAGGATCTCCCGGTGTACGCATGAACCACATATCTTGAGGAGGGTTGAAATAAGGGTTACCGTCATGTAAACGAGGAAGGGTCTCGCGTGGAAGAAGGATGCATTGTATCTCCCTAGAAGAAGGTGGTGTGAATAAGTAAGCGAAAAGCTCGGACTCTTCAAGCAAACCAGCGAGATAACCTTTTCGTTGAAGCCCGGCGAGGTCTAGTTTGTTCTCATATTGAAGCGATTCTTCATTCCGGAACTCAACTCCACAATGTAGTAGAATCGCGGTGATGATAACTCCAAAGTTGTTATAGGCATTTCTTTCCTTGCGTTCCTTTGAAGCGTCATGTTTAATCGTGAAGAAACGTCTAGCAATGATTGAGCCAAAATAGGTGTTTCCGCATGTCTACAAAAGGGGCGGTAAGAATGAAGAAATGATCTCGAAGGACCAAACTATGCTCATTCCGACTAAAAATCGTTGGCGCGATCATTCGATGCATGTAGCGGACAACATGATGTGTGATTCGTGACTCCTTGGACGAGGCGGGGTCGAGGTCCTTGTTAGAAAATTGGTTCCAAATATCATAAGAAGTGTTGCTCTTCGTGAAAGTCTTCTTCTCATCACAAGCAAATCCAATTCGCAAAGATCACCAATGGTTATGGAATAAGATTGCTCACCAATAGTGAACGAAAGGATCCCATCTTTTGCCATGAACTTCTGTCCAACGGGATAGGAGAGAGATACGGTACAGAGAAACTCCCTTGTCAACCTCTCATAAGTCGGGTGAGAAAACTCCATGAAACGTCGGAGTCCAAGCACATCTAAATACCACTCGATATCATAGCGAATGCCGAGATGATCAATTGTTTCTCAATCGAGACGAAGCGTCGTGATGATCTTAATGCTGTTCAGATCCGCCATGTAATTGATATCCTCGTATAGAGCTGGTCAAATGAGTCTTATCTCTACACTCAACGTGTTTTCTCTTCTTCTACCACGACAAGCTCTTAGCTTTCTTGGTTTGCGTGTGGGTTTGGGAGCTTGCTACGGTTCAGCTACTTGCTCGACTGGCATGAATTGCGTTTGCACTTCTTCCAATTCATCATCCTCATCTCTCAAGTGGTAACTCAATGTCTCCTCACTATCTTGCACAACATCTTTTCCATGTCTTCTTCCTTGTTGATTTTGTGTCTTCCTTGTTCTTTGGACTGGAAGGACGTTTTCCTCCGGTTTTTGAAGCACCAAGGGTTTGTCGGTTACCCGACTAAGCCTAGTGGATCGTCTTCGAAAGGCATCATCCGTCATTGAAATTTCCTACAAAATTAAAATTCTTGAGGAACACCATTAGTAAATTGAAGAATTAACCAAAAATCAAATAATTTGTCTCAATGCTTAGCATAATAAATTAGGAGCATAATGAGACAATATGAATTCAACAAGAATGGAAAAACAAGATAAAAACCAATTTTCTTAAAAATATTTGCAATTTTCGGAGTTACTGTTCATGGCGCAATTGCTAGATTAAGTTCTAGAGTGCCAAAAATCAAGCAAATTGCAAGTGCATATGATAACACAATATTAATGAATGCATAATTGATATGATTAGTTTTTATTGTTTTCAAACACATGTTTTGGTGTTTCTTTTGAGTATTTTATCGAGTCAAAATCCGTTTTTAGGGTCTTTTAGTCTTTTATTCAGCTATCTCAGGTAAAAAGGCATTTATGGATGAAAGTGGAGTTACGTGGGCAAAAATGCATGGAACGGTAAAAAAAGAGCAGAATTGATCGATGCAAGGAGTGCATCGATCGATGGAGCATGCCCCGAATAGCCAGAATCGATCGATGCAAGGAGTGCATCGATCGATGGAGCATGCCCCGAAGAGCAAGAATCAATTGATGCATAATTGGCATCGATCGATGCAAGGAGTGCATCGATCGATGGATCAGGCATAGAAGAACCAAAATCGATCGATGCTACATGTGCATCGATCGATGCAAGCCTGCGAGAAGGAAAAATAAATTTCCGACTTTTCTGTTTTGGCCCGGAAACTGCCTATTCTGAACTAATTCGCCCAGAACCCTATTTATACATTAATTTTCATCCACTTTTTAGGCCATCTCTCTTTTGACGGCTCTTTGTTCTACTAATATTTTGGCTTTTTGATCTTGTAAGCAAGGAGAAGAATCTCTGCAACTATTGAGAAGATTTCTAAACCCTTTTGATCTCTTTCATTATTATTATGAGTTTCTCTCTATCTTCTTGCTTGTTCTCCATTGTCATGTCCGAGTAGTCTCATAGTTATGTTTAGGGTTTCAAGGGGATCCATGAAACATTGAATTAGACATAGATAGAGATTTATCTTTTGGGGTTTTCGCTTATTGTTGCGTTTATTGCTTAGGCTTAAGTTAACCGCTTCATCTATGAACTAGGGCTTAATCTATTACACGACAGTGTCGTATGTTGCTAGAAAGAACTTAAGCGAGCGAATTGTCCTTAGCCTGCGAAAGATGATGTTAAGGCGATTCGTGGACATATTGAACCTATTCATTAATGCTGATCTAGAATTTTGTGCCAACGAAAGGAAGGATTTTAGATTGCTAGGTTTAGTAATCAATGCCATAACAGTGGATTGGTTAGACTTTTATGTTTGAGTTTGAAATTTGTATTTAGTTGTTCCATGAATAGTTGTCTGATTCGTGATCTATGGATTCCAGAGAATAAACACTTGACCTAGCGCTTTTCTTTTATTGAATTTACATCGTTTTAATTGCTTTCGTTACTATTCCAAAACCAACCATATTCTTGTCTTAACTTAGTTTCATAATTGTGAGAATTGTAGTGTAACCTTGGTCTCTGTGGATTCGATCCTAAAGTACTTCATTGTCAACCGTTATGATTGCGGTAGTGTGAACTTTACTTATTAATTGACTTAGTAAAACACCTAAATCAATTTGGCGCCGTTGCCGAGGACCAATAGTGTTACCTTCAATTCTGAATTTGAAATTTAGTCTAAGATTTACTAACTTTTTATTTTTTCCTTTTTGTTTCTTATAGTTGATGGCCATGGACTACAATGATTGGCCACAAGAAGAGGATTCCACATTCGATGAATACATTCAAGATGAGACATACGTCGAGCCACCATTTGATGAAAGTGTACTCACACCAGAACAAAAACTTGAGTTGGATAAGCGTCATGAAGAGAACCCAACGATGAAAAGGAGTGACCTAGCCGCTATGATTCGTTTGAACCTCATGTCACATCGGGCAGCACTTGAGGGAAGGGAGCTCACAATGTCCGATATAATAGTAGCTCATGCACTTAAAGAGGTAATTTATTGGGTTCCATGATGCCAACTAGAAGGTATTTTTGACTCAACTTTTGAAATCTATGATTATGAGGATAGTCATTTGCCTTGCATTGAAGATATAGCTTCTAGTTTGCATACTCATGTGCTCATTGATGAATGCTATGATTTAATATGTGAATCTCAAAGACTATGTTCCTTAAGAGTAGAAAAGCTTGCTAGAGATTACCATGAAGTATGTTTTGATATTAATTATCTATTTGCTTTGAATGTTCATAATCTCGAATTTAAGTTTTCAACGCCTAAGCAATCTAGATCTCTTCTTGAAAAATCTTACCTAGGGGATGTGCTTGATGAAGATAAGATCTTGAATGAGATAGATGACCCTAAGGTTGAGATGGAATCTAGGAAGGAGGATATTGTGTTTTACATGATTGATGGAGATGAAGTTGACTATTTTATGATAAACTCGTTTAAACATGAAGTTGACTTTATTTTTTCATCAAGTGCATTTGATCCTCATAAGAATCTCACCATCAAGGAAAATTCCAAGATATATGCTACATTCGTTGTAAACTTCCTTGATGTAAGTTTTGTTTCTTTGCATGCCATGTTGCATATTTTGTTTCTTGCCCTAACATGAGAAGGACCAAAGGTGCATTGGCTCAACCTTTTGATTCTCATGATTAACATCTGAGACCGAAGTCAAGGTAACGACTATAAACAAGCGCTTGGTGGGAGGCAACCCACCGGTACGTTTTCTTTCATTTTTTATTTTTCTTGAGTCTGTTTGGCCTTTTTCTTGGTTTATTTTCACACCGAGACGGTGTGAAGTAAGTCTGGGGAAGGGTCTCTATCGTTACTAATGCTATTTTTCTTTTCTTTTTCCGTTTGAGTCATTTTGATGTTTTCCTTTAGTTATTTTGTTTTATTAAGTTAGTTGAAGATTATGATCACCACCTTTGAATTCTTAACTAATTTTGCATCTAAGTGACCATTGTCGCAGGGCTATTATTAATTCAGACTAATAAAAAATCTAAAGGTTGACCAGTCAAACAAAGGCACCCATGTTTCCGAGAAAATTCAAAAGCTTGAGCTAGTTTCTGAGCTCTTTCTATTACCTCATCATCGTGACTGACGACTTCAGAGCTTGACTCCTCACTCGTATCTGACAAGATAGCCTGTGTAAATATATGGTACTCCTCTCCCTTATTTAAGATGAAAAGTAGAAAAGATGAAATGACATTCTTTCGGGTAAAGGGCTAGGAAAATTGTCATCGATCCCATTATTTTACCTCGAAAGAGATGATCACACTAAGGTCAGAAGCGAGGTTAGGAAAATTTTCAGAGATACCACTATTCGCCTACACCTTAGAATAAAAGGGTGGCACTAAAATGAACCGGGGATTCGGTGGCAAAAACCATCAATACTCGCGTTCCATCCGCCATTAACCCTACAAAAGAAAATGAGAAAAGAATAAGTCTGGGAGAGAGAAAAAGTACCAAAAGTTGTGTTGTTATCTTGTCACGATATCGAAAGGGAAAGAGTCTAGAAGGTTCTTGGCACCATGATCTTTGATGAGACCCAGCGATGATAGCTTTTGATTGATCCGCGAAATAATGAGTTGAATCTAGGAGGCTGCGATGCTTGCATAGAAGTACATGGTGGTTCGATCTAGAGCTAGTTCTGCAATACATGGATTACTAAGGTAATGGTCATTACAGTATTCTAAAGGAAATGTGAGTCTCCGTGCTTTTTCAAACTTTTTCTTCTTGCTTAGTTTTTTTGTTTGCTTTAGGACAAGCAAAAGACTAAGTCTGGGGGAATTGATATGCTTAGTTTTTATCGTTTTCTAACACATGTTTTGGTGTTTCTTTTGAGTATTTTATCGAGTCAAAGTCCGTTTTTAGGGTCTTTTAGTCTTTTATTCAGCTATCTCAGGGAAAAAGGCATTTATGGAAGAAAGCGGAGTTACGTGGGCAAAAAACGCATGGAACGGTACAAAAAGAGCATAATCGATCGATGCAAGGAGTGCATCGATCGATGGAGCATGCCCCGAAGAGCCATAATCTATCGATGCATAATTGGCATCGATCGATGCAACACCCTCCGAAGAACCAGAATCGATCGATGCCAATTATGCATCGATCGATGGAGCATGCACAGAAGAACCAAAATCGATCGATGCAAGCCTGCGAGATGGAAAAAGAAATTTCTGACTTCCCTGTTTTTGCCCGAAAACTGCCTATTCTGACCTAATTCGCCCATAACCCTATTTATACATTATTTTGCAGCCACTTTTTAGGCCATCTCTCTTTTGACGGCTCTTTGTTCTACTAATATTTTGGCTTTTTGATATTGTAAGCAAGGAGAAGAATCTCTGCAACTATTGAGAAGTTTTCAAAACCCTTTTATCTCTTTCATTATTATTATGAGTTTCTCTCTATCTTCTTGCTTGTTCTCCATTGTCATATCCGAGTAGTCTCATAGTTAGGTTTAGGGTTCAAGGGGATCCATGAAACATTGAATTAGACACAGATAGGCATTTATCTTTTGTGGTTTTCGCTTATTGTTGTGTTTATTGCTTAGGCTTAAGTTAACCGCTTAGTCTATGAACAATGGCTTAATCTATAACACGACAGTGTCGTAGGTTGGTAGAAAGAACTTAAGCAAGCGAATTGTCCTTAGCCTGCGAAAGTTGATGTTAAGGCGATTTGTGAACATATTGAAACTACTCATTAATGTTGATCTAGAATTCTATGCCAACAAAAGTTAGGATTTTAGATTGTTAGGTTTAGTAATCAATGCCACGACAGTGGATTGGTAAGACTTTTATGTTTGAGTTTGAAACTTGTGTTTAGTTGTTCCCTGAATAGTTGTCTGATTCGTGATCTCTGGATTCCCGAGAATAAACCCTTGACCTAGCGCCTTTCTTTTATTGAATTTACATCGTTTTAATTGCTTTCGTTACTATTCCAAAACCAACCATATTCTTGTATTAGCTTAGTTTCATAATTGTGAGAATTGTAGTGTAACCTTGGTATCTGTAGATTCAATTATAAAGTACTGCATTGTCAACCATTATGATTGCGGTAGTGTGAACTTTAGTTATTAATTGATTTCATAAAACACCTAAATCAATAAACGACTCATAATTCACCCAAATTCATTTTTAATGTTGAACACAAAATTTTATTTTGCGTGTAAGTTTAATTCAAAGTGAATACAAGTCATAGATCCATCAAAATTGTAAAATCCATGGATAAACAAGTCTGACTACGTGAGTTCTTTCTAAATCTAGCAATTGTTAGCTAAATCCATGGAAACCCACAAAGTTCATAAACTTGTGGCTACGGATTCATCTCCGAAACTCTAGATTTTAAATTTATAAACCTAAGGGTTCTGCAAGTGTACATAAGTGCGTTGTAGTACTTTAGGTATCGATCCACATGGAGAGCGAACTGTTCTACGAGACCTTAGACAGAGAATAGCAAAGAAGTCTAAGACGAGAATAAGTTTTTATAGGGGTTTTTGTCACGAAAATGTAAAGAACATAAAAACGGAAAATTGCTTGTAAGGAAGAGATGAAAATAGATGGCTTGAAAATAAGACGGGAAAAACGTTTGGTAAACTATGATAAAACGGTGTTGGGTCGACAAGAATAACTTAGGGTATGCTCGATCCAATCACGATTCCTAAGCTCTTAGTAACTGTTTCAAGATTTTAACTCCACAAACTGAACATAATAAACGGCGTAGCCTACTTTCGTATATCCTACGCACCAACAGTTTATACACTCGACCGGTAGCTTTCGTCTCTGGCCGCGTGGAAAATCGTGCTATTCGAACTGGTTCTTCTTAGTTCCTGGCACTCCGTAAGTGTACTTTCAAAATCTTATGACGCACACGCTCTTATGGATAACGATTTGGGTGATTTTAGATCCAGCACTTTTGGTGGTACTTAACACATATGAATCACCTCTAGTTCATGACGCTAGATTTAACATTAACAACTATTCATAAAAAAGCTCTAGAAATCGGCTAGGGTTTTATCTCGTGGAATCCTTATCGAACATAGAATTTCCTTTTGATAATTCCTTTAAACCCAACAATGAAACTACTCAAACATAGATAAAATGAAAATCATGATTGAATAAATTGCAGGAGATTGATGAAGGAGCCTCACGAGTTTAATAACTAAGTCTGGTGAGAACCTCTTCACAAATCTCGAAAAGTAAAGAACAAGAGTTTAAAACTAAAAGCAAGAACAAAACTAAACTAAAAATGGTGTAAAAGCAAGCACACAAAATTAGGTCTTCTAAAAGGCATATTTATAGGTCTTCTCTTATACTTTTATCGGTCTTTAGGGTTTTAAGTGACGGGAATTGAACGGGCCTTGCAAATTGGGCTTACGGGACGAACCTGGCTCGACCGCGGGTCCATGGAGTCTGGCAGCGGCGAACCTGCACTTGGCCGCGGGTGGAGGATTCCTGGCCGCGGTGAATTGCCGCTTGGCCGCGGCTGGGACTACTCCTGGAGTGGCCAGCTGGAACGTCTTGATCTTGATGTAACTTTTGATTGAACAGTTGGATCGTACTCAAATCTGTTGGAATGGAAAGGTAGTTGGTCCTTCTTGAATATCCCCAAAATTGGGCTGGATCAAACAGGGAGAAGAACCTCTTTGGCAATTGAACTTCTGACGGTTTGACTTTGAGCCAAAAATCTGGGGTTTCTCCAATTCGCAATGCTTTCGCCTAAGTAACCTGAAAAGAGTCTTGACACTACGAATATGCGGAAACAATAATAAAATCATCTAAAACCAAGTGGAACACTTATTAAAGTGTTCTTAAATAGATAGTAAAATGGGTAAAAATATGGTGTTATCACACCCCCAGACTTAAACCTTGTTTGTCCTCAAACAAAACAAAGCTTAAGCTTGGAAACAATCAAACAAAATCATAGGGAACTAGAAATCTCGGAGACCGTCCTTCTAAACCATGACCATCGAACTACATCAAATGCAACCTAGCCTAGAAAATTATCACCAGAAGTTTTCGTAACACTAGCCTCCAGTATCCGTCATACGAAATATAAACATTCAAATCCAAAAATCAGGTCAACTAGCTCTCTAAATTCATTAAGTGCAAACGTGAACTTCTCATCAAAAGGGTTAAACCAAGACAATCGAGGCTAGATATTAAAGGCATTTAGAGGTAAGGTTAAAAGTGTATCGGGTTACCGTAATTTCACCGAAGGGTGCGAGATATTATGCAAAACAACAAGAGATGAATGACCAATTGATGACCACCGCTTCCAGTCACTTCTTTTTGCGTAAAAAATGTTGCACTTCCTCCTTTCTCCAAAAACAGAAATTTTCTGTCACTCCTCCGAACTTAGATTTTTATGTGGGCTTGGAAAGACATACTTCTTACAAACGAACCTTGAATGCCTCATAAGTATTTTGACCAACCTAGACTCTTTTTAGACTTTTATTTCCTTTCCCTTTCGATTATTTTGGATTTTTTATTTTTTTTATATGAAAGGGGGAAACGCCTTTATGGGAGAAAGTCTTAGGGGCACACAAATTTACCATGATTTTGAGTTTTTCCAAGGCATAACCAAGCTCTTACCTTTGTTGAATTCACCTCCACCAATCGCGTATAGTCTTCGTCTTTAGTGACTGAAAATTGTGGCGTTCCTCCCTCTCTGACGTTTTTGCACATATCTGCACATAAGACACAAAGAGAGTTGCTTGAGGTTTGAACAATGGTTAAGTTTCGTGTGGAGTACCAACTAAAAATGAGGTGCCATTCATGTACGACAAAGAGTGGTAAAAGGTAAAAGAACGTCATGAATGTCTAATTCGTTATCTTTGCCTAAACCTTTGATGAGAAAATTAAGTCAAGATTAAAGTCCAAGTATAATAAAGCTAATATATTCCATCCTAAAGAATCTCTACAATATAAATTTCTCTGGGAATTTCGCATTAACAGAAACTCTAGCTACCGCCTAGTCTAGAACCAAATTATGAAAGAGCATTTTACTAAGAAATAGCGTAGAAGCACATTGGTTGGTTATCGTCACAGATTTCTTTCATCATTCCCTCAAAACGTATTCCTACTTTATTGAAAAACTTGAAATTTTTTAAAAAAAGTTTGAAAAATGCAAAATACAAAGACTCATGAAAGAAAATGGTGGTTAGTAAGGGATGGAATCCTCCCCCAGACTTAAATTACATTGTTCTCAGTGTGAAATAAACCGAGTAAGGACGAATAAATAGATGGATGTAATAATTGAAAAAGTTTAAGGTAAAAGAAAACTTACATGGATTTGGGAATGGAATGGTGGTGATTGGGGAATGGTAGATTGTGATATGGTGATGTGAATGGATGTGGGGATATTTGGAAATGGTTTGGGATCGATTGGAGATCGAACGGGGTCGATCGTGATCATCAGGGGGGTCGCCGCGGCTCGTGGTCGTGCACACGCGGCCGAATGGGTCTTTGCCGCGGGTCGGTGGTGCTCGACCGCGGCCAAATGCTGGTTCGCTGCGGGTTGGTGGTGCTGCACCCGCGGTGGATCCTCTTTTGCGGTCAAGTCTTTCCTTACGGTTCGTGCTGGACCGAGCAATTGCGAAATGTGATTCCTTCTTTTTTTCTTTTTGTTTTTTTTTATTTGTTTGGGTTTTTTGGTTGTTTTTTTTTAGAGAGCTGAAACTAAGAAAAAGAAAACATTTATAGAAAAAGAAAGAAAAACGTACCTAAATATGGATTGCCTCCCATTGAGCGCTTTTGTTTAAAGTCGTTTAGCTCTACGTTGGTAGCTAGATGAGCTTAGTCGTAGAAGGACAATGTCTTACGAAAAATCTTCATTGATATCCTTCGGGTCTCTCCGTCATGTGAATCATTGCTACATAGTGAGTCGGGATCGGGGTCTCTCAAATTAGGATATCCATCCTTATTGAACTTGAGCGGGACAACATTTTAGAACACAACTTTGTTGACGTTAACGAAGGAAACACGCCGATTGGGCCAATCCATGATGGCTCCAACGGTTGACAAGAAAGGCCATCCTAAGATTATCGGTGTTGCATCGCCTTTCGTTGTTTGGACAATGTAGAAATCGATAGGAGCTATGCAATCTCCAATTCTTAAGGGCATGTCTCGGGCAATTCCTTTTGGTGTAGTACAACTCTCATCGGCCATGCTGAGCTTCGTCTTAGTTGGATTAACGTGTTTGATACCGAGTCTTTTGGCGGTTGTTTTGACATTATGCTTAGGCAAGCGCCGGAGTCACAAAGAACGTCTTTAAACTCTACTCCACGGATGCTGCAAGAGATAAGGATCTGACCTTGTTCTTCGATCATATGGAGAGTCCGAACCGGTTTTCCTTTCATAGAATTGTCAAAAAAATCTTCTATCTCCGTGATGGACTCTTTACTTTCACAAAATAAATGACCAATCACGTGCTCCATGCAAGCTCTAGCAAAAGTGGTACCTCGAGGTAGATCACGAACCACGATGTTGAACTCCTCTAACTTCTCCCAACTTATCTTGTTCGGGTATTCTCGATACCGGTGGAACAGGTCGATGCCACCCTTACCCGAGAAGTTGGCATCGACCGATGCTGGTGAAGGTGTCGATGGGCCGGTCGATGCTACCCCTACCCGAGAGGTCAGCATCGACCGATACTGAAGAAGACGGGTCGATGATACCCCACCCGAGAGGTCAGCACCGACCGATGCTGAAGAAGATGGGTCGATGCTACTCCTACCCGAGAGGTCAGCATCGACCTATGCTAAGCTGGTATTGACCGATACCAGCCAACGAGAAGAAGAAAGGCAAGAAGCAAGTCACTACCGCTGAGGCAGTTGACCAAGAAGGAAGACCCATGAATATTCTCAGTTCCATGCTCTATCTCTGGAGTTGAATTCAAAGAGTCTCTCGTTGACTCGGGGGCTAGCGTCAATGTCATGTCAAGGGCAATTGCAGAGAGATTGGGAGCTGATATTCGGTCTCCGAAGAGATCTATCACATTCGCGAACTGTTCCACCTCATTTCCATATGGTACAATCCCTGATTTGCTGGTTAAAGTTGGAGATTTCCTGGTTCCTACTATTTCAGGTTGTGGAGATGAGTGCAAGATCTAATACGTAGTTGATTCTTGGAAGACCGTTCATGGATACGGTCGGTGCCATTATGGACACACCCAGCAAGAGAATCTCGTTCGCATACATTGACAAGGAGGTGTACTACAAAGCCATGCCTCTTGACGAACCAACTACCATAGACGTTCTAGATAGTCCTTCTGTCATCACCAAGAAAGACGTCAAAATAGCTAAGGCAAAGAAGAAGGTGGAGAGCAAAGGAGTGAAGTGTGCTGCTTCTATGACCTTAATCCCTCAGAAGTGTGATGGGGATTCGATTGAATACAAGGTGAAGTGCAAAGGAACCTCAAAACCATTCTCTAAGGCTAGAGTCATTCTTACTTCGGAGCTGAAATAGAAAGGAAAGGAGGTTGTGGAGAGCATGTTGAGCAGAACTCTGAAGTTGGAAGTGTCTAGTTGTAGAACTTGCCTGGGAGTAAGTTCTCAACCTCGCCTTGACTGATCACCTAAGCCAGAGTCAAGCTACTAACTTAAAAATAGCGCTTGGTGGGAGGCAACCCACTGGTAAGTCTGTATATAAGTCTTTTGTTTTTGGTTTTATGTTTTGTGTCTTGTGTTTTGCATGAATCAGTTACAGAGGAGCGGTATCGACCGATACCACCTGGTATCGATCGACACCACATGCATCAATGACGATGAGAAGAAGTTTATGTGTCGGCCTAAGCCTGGTATCGCTCGATACCAGTGATGTGTGTAGGTCGAAACCAGTGCTGTGTGTCGGTCGACACCCCCTACCTCAATTCGGTAACTTCTCTGATTTTCACGTTTCAACTCGACTGTTATGTTTCTTTTACTGACTCTAGACTAGATAACACTGAGGACAGTGTTGTTCAAGTCTGGGGGAGGTAGTCGATGACATTGTTTTTGTTTTTCTTAGAGTCAGTCGTTTTTGAGTCATTCGTTGTTTTATTGAGTCAAAATCTGTTGGAGACTCTGATATTTTTCTTGAATCTTTTGTTCTGACTTTGCTTCTAAGTGACCATTGTTACAGAATCAGTTACAGATCGACTAATGAAAAATCCAAAGGCTGACCAGTTAACTAGAAGACACCCATGTTTCCTGCAGAGTTCTTTAAAGCCTGAGCCAAATTTTTGCACTTCATCGATGTGGTTAGTATTCATAAAGCTTGATTCCTCATTCGTATCTGACAAAGGAACACACGTGTTTAAAGTAATGGTATTTCTCTCCCTGTTACAAGTTAATTAATAAGATGCATTAAAAGATGAGATGATTTTCTTCTGAGTAAGGGTTAGGAAAATTTCCAATGATCACATTATTCTACTTCAGAGGAAATGATCACACAAAGGTGGAAGCGAGGTTAGGAAAATTTCATATGATACCATTATTCGCCTATACCTTTGATTACTTTTGAGGAAAGAACCGGAGATTCGGTGGCAAACACCATCAATACTCGCGTCTCGAACCTTAATATGTATATGCAAGAATATAATAAAAAATAAGTCTGGGGGAGAGAAAATAATACCCGAAAGTGTGGAAAAGGATGGTTCCTTGTCATGATATTGTATGGGAAAGAATCTAGAAGGTTCTTGGCATTAATCACAGCGATGAAACTGGCGAGGAAGTGATATATCATGGTTTTTACCCCGTTTAAGCCATGATATAAATTCGTTTTATAATCTTTTTACTATTTTGTAGTGTTTTAGAGTCTTTTACAGGTTTTAACACGTTAGGAGCATAATTGGAGATATTTGAGCTTTCTGGAACATTTTGGAGCAAAGCAGACGTTCGTGTAGTTGAGTACCCGATTTGAAGCATCAGTGTCGATCGATACTGCCTAGTATCGGTCAATACTCACCGCAGCAAGACACGGACCGCGACTTTAATAAAGAGTTAAAGAATTGTAAAATTGCCCATAAGTCTTTACTATTTACAAGAAACCCCAAAACGCGATTTATGTTATTTAATAAGATTTTACAGCCACTTTGATTGCTATGCTTTATTTTACTTTGGTTTTGTGAGAGAGCTTTTTGAAGGGAGACAAGTCTGAAACTTTGTTTGTCCGAGAGAAGATTTCGAACCCTCTTATTACTCTTTCTGATTTATTTGATGATTTATTCAAACATGTTTATTGTTTTAATTTTCATGTATGAGTAGATCCACTTTAGGTTTACGGTTCTCAATAGGATTTCTTTGAATGCTAGATTAATTAGTTATTAAGATTCACTATCTGAATTAGTTATTCACCTTAGGTTGTTTCCAAAGCTAATTCTGGATTGATCACCTAGAAGTTAGATCTTAGGATAATTGATTAGGCACGAGAGTGCGATTAATTACCTGATAGAAACTAGGGTGAGCAAAATAAGTATTCGCAAAGAGATTTGGTTTAGTTGTTTTGTGAACAAATCAAATTTGATCTAAAAGCTGGTTTAGAGTTTAGGATTCGCAAAGAGATTTGGAATTCTAGGATCTAGATTTAAATAGTTTTCGCAACGAGAGTTGGTTAGCTATATCTTAGTGATTTGAGTTCAAGAACCGCGCTAAATCTGAATCCTGCTAGTTAGTTTAACCTATCTCTCTCCAATCGAATTTACAACCGTTTTAATTTACGTTATCTTTTCAATTACATTGATTTCTTAGCTTAATTCTCACCTATATAATCTATTGCGTGTTTCTGTGAGTCTCTGTGGATTCGATCCCTAAGTATTACAACCGACAAAGCTTTAGTACTTTAGGGTACAAATTTGAGCTTATCAAATTTGGCGCCGTTGCCGGAGACTCAATTTCGCCATTAGATTTTAGTCTGAGAATTTCGACTAAGTTCATCGGTATTGATCGATACTATCTAGTGTCGGTCGATACTCAACGTTTTCTTTCTGTTGATATCGATCGACACCACTAAGTGTCGGTCGATACTCATCGTGTTACCGAGTTACTTACGTTCTTGACTCTTGTTTTCAGGTGTATGCATATTCGTGAAACCAGAAGGAACAAGAGCACTCAGCTAGTTGATTTGTCACTTGAGCAGTTAGCACTTTTGGAACTCACAAACATAAGAGCAAAGAAGCCAGCAAAGATGAACAACGATCAAGTGGAGTTTGTTCAAGATGAAGCTGGTGCTTACAGAGACCAAGAGGGACGATTGTGCAATGAGAGAGGACAACGATTGGATGGAGAGGGAAACATCATTCCACATGTTCCTGTTGTCGCTGGGAATGCTGCTGGGAATGCGAATGCAGGGAACGCTGTGGTTAATCGCGGTAGAATGATTGGTGAGTACAACAGGCCCGAACAGTTTTACGCCAATCGATCAGTGATTCGTCCTCTTGCTTTTCAGAGGAATGACTTTGAACTGAAACCTGCATACTACACTCTTGTGGGTCAGCACCCTTTTTATGGTCTTTCCAATGAACATCCCATGGACCATATTGAGAGGTTCGAGGATTTGGTCACTCGCATCAAGAGCAATGGAGTGTCCTATGATTCCCTTTTCTGCAAGCTCTTTCCATACTCTTTAGGTGGAGATGCGACTTACTGGCTGAAGCAGTTACCTCCTGGATCACTGACCAACTGGGAAGAGACTAAGAATGCTTTCCTGAACAACTTCTATGATGATGCACGATCGGAGGATCTGAGGAACAAGATCTCCGAATTTTCTCAAGGACCTACTGAGGCGTTCAAGGCTGCTTGGATAAGATTCAGATCGTACCAGAGGGATTGTCCACATCACGGCTACTCTGATGTTCAGCTGATGGGTTTCTTCTTCAGAGGACTTGATTGGAGGTATCAGATGACTCTGGATGCTTCGACCAATGGAAACTTCAACACCAAGTATCCTGATGAAGCTTATGTGTTGATTGAGAACTTGACATCTAGCAATAGCACCAAGAATGTTGATTTTGAGCGCAAGAAGCTAGCTGGTAGCATGGATGGTTCACATATTACTGAGGTTCAAGCCAAGTTGGATTCTATGCACAGTATTCTGATGGGCAGGACAACAAAAGCTGTTCACTTTGCTGAAGATGTTGAGGTATTCAACGAGGATGAAATAGAGGATGTTAACTACATTGGTGGTTCTGGTTTTCAGGGACAGAGGAATCAATTCAACAACAACTCTCAGCAGGGAGGTTCGAATCAGTTTGGCCAGAAACCATATCAGAACATTGGATATACCAGGAACTATGGGAATTCATTCTATCAGCATGTACCTGCTAAGCTCCCAGACAAAAAGATCGAGTCTATGTTTGAACAGTTGGTTCAAGGACAGCTGCAGCTCACAGTGAATCTCAATGGAAAGATAGATGATGTGTACAAGGATCTGAGTGGAAGGATCGATGCTCTCAATACTCATCAAAAGATGCTGGAAACACAAGTAGCTCAGACTGCAGCAGCTGTCAAGGGAAAGACGGCTCAGGTACATAACGAATTCGTCAATGCAATCACCTTAAGAAGTGCATGAAATTTCGAAAACCTTGTCGAAGGTGATTCCGAGCCTGACTTGTCTGTATCGACCGACACCCCTTCAAGTGTCGATCGATACCGACCTGAAGAAACGACACATGAGTTTTGTGTCGATCGACACCAGCCTTGTGTCGATCGACACCCATTGCGGGCTGAGCCAGAGATTCCGAAGAAACCGGAAGTGATTGAGGAACGTGTTTACAAGCCTAAGGTGCCATATCCTAGACCACCTAGACACCTCAGGGACCCCATCTCTTCAAAGCAGCTGTGTGGCTTTGAGAAGATGGTACGAAAGATTCCCCTCACACTGACTTTTGAAGAAGCTCTAGAGTACCGCCTCCTGCAAAGTCACTTCCGAGATTACAGAGAAACTGAGGAATATATTAAGGCACTTTTCGTCAAGGTCAGAAGTACACCACCTCCACTGAAGCAACTGACCAAGAAGGAAGACCCCGGAATATTCTCCTTTCCATGCTCTATCTCTGGAGTTGAATTCAAAATGTCTCTCGTTGACTCGGGAGCTAGCGTCAATGTCATGTCAAGGGCAATTGCAGAGAAATTGGGAGCTGATATTAGATCTCCCAAGTCATCTATCACATTCGCGAATTGTTCCACCTCACTTCCATATGGTTCAATCCCTGATTTGATGGTCACAGTAGGAGATTCTCTACTTCCTATTGATTTTCAAGTTGTGGAGATGAGTGAAAGATCTACTACGCAGCTAATTCTTGGAAGATCGTTCATGGCTACAGTTGGTGCAATCATGGACACACCTAACAAGAGGACCTCGTTCTCATACATTGACAAGGAGTTGTTCTACGAAGCCATTCCGGCTAGAGGAACTCCCACACGGTGTCTCTTGCATCAATGTTGTCACAGGAGAGACGTTGGTAGCTGAAAATTGGGAAGAGCTTTCTAACGAGCCTAATGCCATAGATGTTCTAGATAGTCCTCCTATCATCACCAACAAAGTCATCAAAAAGACTAAGGCAAAGAAGGAGGTGCAGAACAAAAGAGTCGAGAGTGCTGCACATGTGACCTTAATCCCTCAAAAGTGTGATGGAGATTCGATCGAATATAATGTGGAATGCAAAGGAACCTCAAGACATTTTTCTAAGGCTAGAGTTCTTCTTACTCCGGAGCTGAAAGAGAAAGGAAAATAGGTTGTGGAGAACATGTTGAGCAGAACTCTGAAGTTGGAGATGTCAAGTTGTGGAGCCTGTTTTACTACGAGCTCTCATTCTTCTCTTGACTGATCGTCCGTAAAGTCAAGCTCGCGACGTAAAACAAGTGCTGAGTGGGAGGCAACCCACTTGTAAGTCTGTACATATGAGTCTTTTGTTTTTTCTAGTTTTTTCTTGTGTCTCGTTGTGTCACGTGAATCAGATTCGGAGGTCCCGTATCGATCGATACCACTCGGTATCGGTCGATACCCGTCATTAAACGTACACACTCTGGACCGACCTCCGTGTGGCGAGCAACTCATTTCATATCTTCAGTATCGATCGATACTCCGCGCGCAGGTAAGTTTCCTTATAAACCCTACGGTTTTTCCTTTTTTTCCCATCGCCTCCATCGCTCGATACAAATACCGAAACACTCTCCCCAAAATCACCAAATCTTCGTTACTCAACGGATTTGAGTGATTTTTTGGGTCTATTCCACTTGGATTTTCGTGCTCTATCTCACTCTCTCACTCATTCTCGCGATCTACAAGGTATGAAACACGAATTTTCATCTTTTCAATTCGTGAACCAAGGTTTGATTTTCGACTTTTTAGGCTCTTAGAAATTTTTTTCTGGATAATTATCACTTGATTAGTGTGTTCTAGGCCTAGTCGAACCATGCCTTACACTTAATTTCCCTTGGTTTGCACTTATTGGATTTTTCGGATTGGTGATCTTCGTGGTGCTCGATACCTGTACGAGTATCGATCGATACCCCATTGGTATCGGTCGATGCTCACTGTTTCACTTGGCCGAGATTGCTGTGTTTGAGAGAGATGTTAGATTTATGATGTGTTTTGTGTTTGTTGATGATGCAGAGGGAACCTAAGAAGAAGGCACGCACTGATACCGCATCAAGCTCGAACCCACCAAGAAAAGACTTCCGTTTGGGTCAACGTGCAAAGATCTGGGATGGCTTGCATTGGCGGAGAGGTATGGTGAATGGTTACCTAGGCCACGACACCTACAGGGTGATGATTGATGGTGCGTCGGCAAACATTGAGGTTCCGTATGCTTCATTGCGCGAGATCCCACCATCCCCACCAGTGGCACAGCCATCGTCACCACTTGCTACTCCTGTTGATCATGTGGCTCATGCGACCACATGTCGAGCTCCTTGGCCTAAGCGGAACGAGAAGGCCAAGATTCCCTGCACCAGAGATTGGGAGGGAACATATAGGCAGGTAGCTGAGAGTAATGACTGCGTTTTCAGACCCATTTCTGAGACCTGGGATGATTACGACACATTGTTCTACAACGCTTGGCAGGACGTTGATATTCAGACCACTCGGTTTGTTGACCCTCAGACCATGCGAAGCCTAGGTATCGACATGACACTCGGGAACCTGATTGAGAAGATTGGTTTGGGGGCTATGCCGATGCGACAGTACGATTTGTACCCTGACCTGGTGCGAGAGTTCCTCGCGACAGTCCGAGTCTACTATCAGGACGAGGTCCTGAAGGACGCGCTGGAAGGCACCATGACCTTCATGATTCGCGGAGTAAGATACAGGCTGCCACTCCTAGATCTCTGCGACATTTATGGCTTCCGTAGGGATTTCAGGAAGGTCGATATGCCTACTCAGTTTCCCGATGTGCAGGTTTTCTGGGAGCACTTCGGAAACGGAGCCTACTACTCCAAGACATCCACTCATACGGACGTGCATCATCCAGTTCTGCTCTGTCTGATTAGGATCATGAGCAACATTATCTTGTGTAAGATGAAGCCCAACAAGATGCGGTTGTCCGAGCTTATCATGCTCTCCTTGGCCATTGAAGACATCATCGACGACGAGAACTATGAGTGGCCTGAGCTCGATCTCGCGGTCAACCTAGGGGCAGTCTTTGCCCATCACCTGGTCTCTCTAAAGACCAAACCATTTGTGGGTACAGCTCGGAAGTCTGAGACGGTGGGTAGTCTTCTTACCCCTATCTTCAAGCATTTCAGTATCAGCACAGTGAGCTGTTCGATAGTCACCACCTGCACTATCATGGACGAGAGACATCTGTGAAACCTCAGGTGGTTGAAACCTGCGCGACATTGGTGTTTTTTCAACACAGATAGAGAGTTTCTGGTTAATCTCCCCAACAGAGAGTTGACGAACATTGGTGACGATCCCGATCGACTGTGTTTCGAGCCTGATCCGAGCCTATTGACTACTGCACCTCGCACTCGCCAAGGCCGAGGATCCTCCGCTATTGCACCTGCTGATGCTGACATTCCCTCTACTTCACACCAGGAAGGACAAGCCCATCGATCGCGAGCAGCGACTTCTTCTATCCCTGCACCATCATTTCCTTCTCCTTCGGAACTTCTGATGGAGCCAGCCGCCTTTCAGAAGGTGATGATAGAGAGTATGAGGAGCATATGAACTGCTGATATATCATAGTTTTTACCCCTTTTAGGCCATGATATAAGTCCGTTTTATAGAGTCTTTATGCTATTTCGTAGTATTTTAGAGTCTTTTACAGATCTTAGCACGTTTGGGGCATAATTGGAGATATTGGAGATATCGATCGACACTCATCACAGCAGACACGACCCGCGACTTTAATGAAGAGTTGAAGAATTGTAACTTGGTCCAGAAGTCTTTAATATTTGCAAGAAGCCCCAAAACGTGATTTAGGTTATTTATAGGAATTTTACCGCCACTTTGTTGGCTACGCTTATTTTATTCTTCATTTGTGAGATAGATTTTGAGGGAGACAAGTCTGATACTCTGTTCGTCGAGAGAAGATTTCGAACCCTTTTGTTACTCTTTCTTATTTTCTATTAAGTATTTATTCAAACATGTTTATTGCACTACAAGAAAACAGCGTTTTCGCGACTACAGTTTGCGACTACAGACACAGTCGTAAATTTTTACCACTACTTAGCGACTATGTTGCGACTTGTTTACGACTTCACAAATATGGTCGCACCATAGTCGGTCATTTGCGACCAAACGTATTAGTCGCATATTGGTCGCCATTTTACGACCAATCGACGACTACCATCGAGTCGGAAAACATTCGTCACAAAATAATCGCTATTTTGCGACTAAATTGCGACTTTTGCGGTGGGTCGCAAAACAGTCGTTTATTGGTCGTAAAATAATAGCATTTAACACGTTTATTCTTGGCGTACCTACTTGTATCTACTTTTTGCGACGACCACTCGTAGTCGGACAGCAGTCGCTATATAGTCGATATGTAGTCACAAATCAGTCGGAAAAATGTCTATAAAAAAACCTTGAGACCATCGTTTCCTCATTCTCACAATCTCCTCATTCTCATAAACGAAAAAATTGAATTTTAGAAGAGAAACCGTTTTTTTTTGTTTTATAATGTCGGGAAATTACAATTATAGTAATTTTCGGGATTGGATGTATAAGCGAATCGATGAAGAGACGGGAAATTTCTCGGTAGAGTTCACCACCGGGGTGGATCAATTCATGGCATTTGCAAATAGCCAGTCTCTAGCGCAGAACAATGGCGGTAAGTTTTACTGTCCTTGTAGTGTTTGCAAGAACGACAAATTTCTCCCGGGGCCTAGAATTTGGAATCATCTGTATAGTAGAGGATTTATGCCAGATTATTATGTTTGGTATAAGCATGGAGAAGAAATCTCTATGGATTTAGGTCCGAGTTATGTTGATCCTACGCATTTAAGTGGGAGTAGTGAATTGGGTAATGTAGTAGAAGACAGATATGTGGATATGGTGAATGATGCATTTCGTGATAACGTGAGTTTTGATAACTATCATCAAGGTGGTACTAGTTATCAGAATGTAGAAGAACCGGTACGTAACCATCCAAAAAAATTCTACGACTTGTTATTGTTAGAAGGAGCGAATACTCCATTATATGATGGTTGTCGTGAAGGTCACTCGCAGTTATCCTTAGCCGCTCGAGTCATGCAAGATAAGGCAGAATATAATATGAGTGAAAAGTTAGTGGATTCAGCTGACCAACAAACCAAGCTTACCAAACTTGAAGCTGACCAGAAGCATTATTCAATGGTTGAAAGGTATCTTCGTCAAACCGATCCAAATTTTCTAGACTTCATGGCTTCTCAATCTGATCGGCAGCATGATTCTACACCCTAAGCTGTCATTTTATTTCATGTTTTGAACATTGGACCTTTTTTTGTATTGATTTGTATTTGATATGCTAAAACAATGTATAATATACATTTATGTTTCTTTATTAATGTATGTTTCTTTCATTTTAAATTTCCAGTATTCTTTGTATTGGTTTGTATATGATTTCCAAATTGCTAGGTAATACAAATTGGGTACAGTATTACCATTTTGAATTTCGTTGCTAAAATCAGTCGCTAGGTAGTCGCAACTCAGTCGCTAGGAAGTCGCAAATCAGTCGCAAAACAGTCGTAACACGATGACAAAATCACTATTTTGTGAACGTATTAGTCGGAAATCAGTCGCTAATTCAGACGCTTATTAGTCGATAAATAGTCAGAAATCAGTCGCTCATTTAGTCGGAAATCAGTCCCTAATTTAGTCGCTAATGTAGTCGGAAATGAGTCGGTAATTGAGTCGCAACAATTCACGACTCTTTAACGACTACACCAAACGACTTCCACACGACACAATATATAGTCGTACGTTAGTCGCATGTTAGTCGTTAATGTAGTCGGTACATGGTCGCTTATATTACGACTGATGTGCGACTGGGTTACGACTTCTTACTGTCATCGCAACAAAGTCGCAAAGTAGTCGTAAATTAGCGACTAATTACCGACTACATGTTTTTGCGACTAGACATTTACGACTACGTAATGTGGTCGTAATGTGGTCGCTAAAACTGTTTTACCGACTATAATACGACTGATTATGTAGTCGCTAAAACGCTGTTTTCTTGTAGTGTTGATTCAATTTCCATGTCTGAGTAGATCTCTTGTTAGGTTTAGGGATTCTCATAAGGGATTTCTTTGAATGATAGGTTGATTAGTTATTTAGGGTTCATAATCTGAATTAGTTCTTCGCCTTAGGTTGTTCTCAAAGCTAATTCTAGATTGATCACCTAGAACTTAGATCTTAGGATAATTGATTAGGCATGACAGTGCGATTAATTACCTGATAGAACTTAGGGTGAGCAAATTGATTATTCGCAAAGAGATTTGGTTTAATTGATTTGTGAACATATCAAACCTGGAATTAAGGTTGATTTATTCTTAGGAATTTGCAAAGAAATTTGGGATTCTGAATTTTAGATTTAGATAGTTTTCGCAACGACAGTTGGTTAATTATACTCTAGTGATTTGAGTTCGAGAACCGTGTAACCTGGGGGAGGTGTCTGCTGACATTGTGTTTGTTTTTCTTAGAGTCAGTGTTTTTATCAAGTCATTCGTTGTTTTATTGAGTCAAAACTTGTTGGAGATGATGATCCTGTGCTTGAATTATTGTTTTGATTTTTTTTTTGAGTGACCAGTGTTGCAGGATCAGCTCTAGATCGACCAATGAAAACTCCAAGGACTGACCAGTCGACTAGAAAACATCCATGTCTCCAGCAGAGTTCTTCTGAAGCCTGAGCCAAATTTTTGCACTTCATCAATGTGGTTAGTGTTTACAGAGCTTGATTCATCATTCATATCTGACAAAGGAACCCATATGTTTAAAGTAATGATATCTCTCTCCCCCTTTATAAGTTGATAAATAAGAGCATTAAAAGATTGAAATGATTTTCTTCTGAGTAGAGGGCTAGGAAAATTTCCAGCGATCCCATTATTCTACTTAAGAGGGAATGATCACACAAAGGTTGAAAGCGAGGTTAGGAAAATTTTCCGTGATACCACTATTCGTCTAAACCTTTGATAAATAGAGAGGGAAGAACCGGGGATTCGGTGGCAAACACCATCAATACTCTCGTTTCGGACCTTGATATGTATATGCAGATCTAAAAAAAAAAGAGAGAGAACATAATAAGAAATAAGTCTGGGAGAGAGAAATTGATACAAAAAGTGTGAAAAAGGATGGTTCCTTGTCATGATATTGTCTGGTAAAGAATCTAGAAGGTTCTTGAACATTGGTTGCAGCGATGAAACTGGCGATGAGGGCCTTATTTGAACAATGCTGCGAAATAATGTGTAGAGTCTGGAAAAGCTGCGAATGTCTACGGAGAAGTACATGATGGTTAGATCAAAAGCTGGTTAGGTAACATTTGGGTGCTTGGGAAAAGGATCTTTGCAATGGTTCCTGAACTGGTGAGTCTCCGTGTTTTCAAACCTCTTTCTCTGGTTTAGTTTTCTGTTTTGCTTGAGGGAAAGCAAAGGCTAAGTCTGGGAGAGTTTATATATCATGGTTTTTACCCCTTTTAGGCCATGATATAAGTCCGTTTTATAGAGTCTTTCTGCTATTTCAATAGTATTTTAGAGTCTTTTACAGGTTTTAGCACGTTTGGAGCATAATTGGAGATATTGGAGCTTTCTGAAGCATTTTGGAGCAAAGTTGAAGTTTGTGTTGCTGAGTACCCGATTTCACGTCAAGCATCTCCGCTCGCGGCCAAGGAGCGGTTCGCCGCGGTCAGAGGGTCTACACCCGCTGCCAGCTACTGACCGACAAAACCCGTCAAGTCCAACTACGGAAAACCCCTAAAGACCGACAAAAATAAGAGCAAAAGACCTATAAATACATATTTTAGAAACCCTTTTTCATGTGCTTCTTTTGTGCCACCTTTAAATTAGTTTTTGCACCAAACTTTTGTTATTTTTTTAGGGAGATAGAGATTTCTCTTGAACCATTTTTTGTTTATTTCGTATCTATTGATTATGCAATTCTGAAATTCGGTTTTTTCTTAATGATTATATCCGAGTAATTTAGTCGTTGGGTTTAAAGGGATCATCGAAGGGGGTTTATATGTTCAATAAAGATTTCACGAGGTAAACTTAGCCGTATTCTAGAACTCTTTCTTGTAGGTTTGTTATTAAAGCATGGATATAGCGTTATGACCTAGAGACTGGTCTGAGTTAATTTAGAGCCACAAAAAATTATGAATCTAAATGTCGGAACTAATCTTTAGGGAGCGGATTTCGCTATAATATACTAAAGTATACTTGTAGAGTGTCTTGAGCATTTATGAACATGATTTTATCGCATAACTTTTTGCGTGGCTAGGAACAAAAGCTGACTAATTAAGTTATAGGTGTGTAGTGCTACAACAGTAGGCTATGCACAATTCTGTTTTCCAGTTCATGGAGGCTACTAGAATCGATTTTAGTAAGAGCTTTGTTATCGTGTTTTGAATCGAACATTCCCCAGAGATATCTATATTGACCCAATACCGTTTTATTATTGTTTACAAACGATTTTTATTTTTCTTTTCAATTCGATTTTTACTCTATACTTTACAATCAATTTTTCCTTTTTACGTACTTTACAATTTGTGACACCAAAACCCCTACAAGAAACCCTTTTTGTTTTAGACTTCCTTACTAATTCAAAGTCTAAGATTTTACACAAAAGCGTGTTTTCTCT
This sequence comes from Eutrema yunnanense, assembly GCA_002933935.1. Lineage (NCBI taxonomy): Eukaryota > Viridiplantae > Streptophyta > Magnoliopsida > Brassicales > Brassicaceae > Eutrema > Eutrema yunnanense. Next base: position 36,664 of record PKML01043580.1, on the reverse strand, counting down.
GTGGATCGACAACCCTAGGTACTACTTCGCAGTACTGTGCACTTGCATACGCCTAGGGGTTTATAAATTTTATTACATGAAGCTGAGCGACAACCCCGCATGCATCAAGTTTTCAGCGCCGTTGGCGGGGAGGAAATCGTTCTTGTTCTGTCCTACTTAGCAGGTTAGTAAATCGACTCTAAAACAAAAATTTTCTTTTAAATTTTCGGTTTTGTTTTTCATCATTTGAGGACTGTGAAATATGGACTCGCCTCTGGAGCGAGATCACTACTACGAGCAGGGTTACTATGCCCATCTGAATCTAACTACTCTCACGATTCACACTGCTACCAACTATCCTAGAGGACGCCAAAGACATCCTTATTTCCGAGACAATCTTTTGCGTCTCCGTTTGTCAATTCACGACCAAATCCTTACCGTCTTCCTCATCAAATCTTGAACCAGCATGATGATAACTCGAAAATTAGATTTCGTTTGGAGCGACTCGAAGCAATGATCAACCAAACCCTTGATTCCCAAGCTAAGTCTGAAGCTTCCACTACAAGAAAAATGCACATTGTTAGCGTCATGGAAACGCTATTATATATATATTACAGCGTTTTAATGTTGGCCGTGATATGAGGAGCTATCTTAGACCCCCCACATACAATAGCGAAAGGTTGTCCTACTGTTATATGGTGATATATAATAGCACGATTTTCGTTGTTGTTATACATTTTATAATAACATCTTTTTATTGCCATTTTTTATTTTATGGTGGCTCTATTATTGTGCTCTTTTAAGATTTATTGTGGCACTAGACTCTTGCCATTTCATTTGTTCTAGTGGCTCTAATATTTTACTCTCTTTTTAGACGTTTCATTGTTGGAGCTATTTCACTTTTGGCATGTTGTTCATGCATAATTTTTATTCTATTTGGTACCTGAATTATGAATCATATTAACAAAAATATTGAAACTGAAGATGATTCATAATTAATGAAACCCACAAGTACAATACAAAACCAAAGTAGCAACACAGACAAAAGTTTTAATATAGCAACCATGTCTTGGAATCAAAGAAAAAAAAAACTAACGAGCAACACGTCCAACCGACTTCAGCACATTACCACTTTATCCTCTGGCCATGCAATACATGTACCAAGTGCATCTTCCATAGTCTCGATCTCAGAAGATGACCTCCACACTGTTGCACTTTTGATCTTCACCACATCAACCCAAACTCGAACTGCATTTGGGCCCAAGGTAACGAAGTGGACAACTTGTTATGGGTTGTTTGACGCCCAGCGGCCTTCCGCAACAACCCATTGTTTACCGGTGATATCCATCAGCTTGCACTTCTGATTCTCCTTGACGTTGCCAGCATTACGCTGCGATGTAGACAATGAAAAAAAACAAGTTCCAGAATAACCAGCCAATACCACAAAACATTTCAGATATCAAGGTTTTGTAAGTTAGACTAGAGTTGAAGGAAAATACCAATGATTTTCGTGAGAAGCTGGAGGTGCTTTAGCTTTCTTTACACGTGATTTTTTTGGTGGTGGAGGAAGCTCAAGAGAAGATCTTGGAACTGTTATAGAATTAATTATTGGAGAAGTAGGAACTGATGTCAACTTCTCTGGAGACTTCATTGCTGGTGAAGATTGCTCAGGAGAAGACCTTGTAGTTGATGGAAATTGCTCAGGAGAAGACCTTGTAGTTGATGGACAATGCTGACTAGAACTTTTCTGAACTGTTACTTCTTTCTCTGGTTCAAACTCAACTCTATTCACAGGCCATGCTACAAAAGACCTCAAAGAGTCCTCCATGTTTGTCACATCAGTAGTAGACCTCCAGAGAAACGCATGAGGTGCAAGTACGGCATCAACATACACTTTGACTGCGTTTGGACCAAGAGGTAGACCATTAACCAGAGTTTTCGGGTCTCGAGACTCCCAACGGCCTTCCGCAACATGTTTATCATTCCTAGCCCAATCCATTAGCTTGCATTTGTTCATTGAACTTGCACATGGGCTCTGTGAAACACAATCACAATACAATGCAGTAGTCAACCAAAAACAGAGAAAAGAGAGAGTTAACTATAGAAATGACAAAGGCATACAATCTAACACTAACGAAACCATTACCTTAGCCGCATTATCTTGTCCATCAACTGAAGCAACCCAAGAATCTGCATGCCATGCTATAATTTGTCCAACAGCGTCCTCCATACTAAACATGTTAGGCGCATGTCTCCACATAAATGCTTATAGAGTGGTGGCGGATTCAACCAAAACTTTGATTGTGTTAGGTCCTAGGGGTATGTTGTTGACAAATTTTCTCGGACCTGAACAACCAAAACTCTTGTTGCTAAAATGCAACCATAAGTTCTTTGCCATTTTCTCGGACCTGAACATCCTTTTAAGACGTGGTATTATCGGAAAGTACCGTAATACTTTCTGTGGAACACCCTTCTTGACTTCACCAGTGTTCATGTTCGTCTTCAATCTCGAAACCTTGCATTTTGGACAACTCTCAAGCTTCTTGTACTTCTTCCTGAACAGGCAGCAGTCATTTACACACGCGTGAATCTTCTGATAGCCTATATCGAACGACTTCAGATATTTCTTCACATCATAAAATGATGTGTGAAGAACATTATCCACAGGTAACATTTCTGGCAATGTCTCAAGCAGTTCATTGAAGCTTTTGTTTGACCAACCATTCTGAGTCTTCAGTCTATACAAAGACATGATAGCCGACAGCTTGCTATGTGTTGCACAGTTTGGAAACAAGGGTGTCTCGGCATCTGCTAGCTTTGCTAGAAACTCGTCTTCTCTCTTGTCCTCAACCTCAGCAACATCGCATAAGTCAGCCTTATGCAGCATCTCTTCATCTAAACATTCAATAGCCTTGAATAACCGAACAATCTCATCGCTCCACATATTTATTTGTCTTCGACCTTCACCATCTAATTTCACTTCTCCATGATGATATCATTTCTTCTCCATCTTGTAAGCCTCATCCATTCCCCTTCTTACAAGATGATCCACTACAATGCTCGCTTCATGACAGTCGACATTACGACAGTCTCTACATGGGCATACTACCATGTCACTGTCTCCTAACAAAGCAGAAACAAAATTGGAGGCACCAATCTCATATGCAGGATCAGCTCTGTTGCATGAGATGAAAAAAGAAAACAATGAGAAACTGTTAGAAGTCTCTCATCACCCATTTAAACCCTGACTAAATATACTAATTAAATTGTATACCTGCTAAGATGCACCCATGCCTTGTCCACCATTAAATGTGTTCACCTTATAACACCCATAAGCAGCTTAATAAAACCATAACCACAACAGCTCAAACAGACAAGAACAGAAAAGCTATGATATGCTCAAATTAATACCCTAAAAGTACTAAAGCAGTAGTTATAGTAAGTGTAGAGGTCGAACACAAGGACTCACAGAAATCACACAATAGATTGTATAGTGTCAAATCAAGCTAAGCAAATAAGATGAAACAAAAGACAATAAGCAGTAAACGAGTTGTAATTAGATGGAAGAAATATAGGCATAGGGTATTTCTCAGGAAATCAATGAATACAGATAAACTAACTAACAGGATTCAGATTACGCACTGTTCTTGAACTCAAATCACTAAAATATAATTAACCAACTGTCGTTGCGAGAATTATCTAAATCTAAATCCTAGGAATTCCAAATCTCTTTGCGAATCCTAAAGTCTAAATCAGATTTAATATCAGGTTTGATATGGTCATAAATCAATTAAACCAAATATCTTTGCGAATAATCAATTTGCTCACATAAGGTTCTATCAGGTAATTAATCGCACTGTCGTGCCTAATCAATTATCCTAAGATCTAAGTTCCAGATTCGTCAACCTAGAATTAGCTTTGAGAACAACCTAAGGCGAAGAACTAATTCAGATGGTGAATCCTAATAAACTAATCAAATTAGCATTAAGAGAAAACCCTTCTGAGAACCCTGAACACTGAACCTAAAGTGGATCTACTCAGACATGGAGAATGAAACAATCAACATAACTGAATAAATCATCAAATAAATCAGAAAGAGTAATAAGAGGGTTTGAAATCTGATCTCGGACGAAGGGAGTTTCAGACTTGTCTTCCTCACAAAGTTCTCTCTCAAATCAAAGTAAAATAAAGCATACAAAATAAAGCATAGCCTACAAAGTGGCTGTAAAATCCCTATAAATAACCTAAACACGAATTGGGGTCTTTTTGTAAATATCAAAATCTTCTGGACTAAGTTGCATTTCGTCAACTCTTCATTAAAGTCGCGGGTTGTGTCTGCCTCGATGAGTGTCGATCGATACGAGGGGGTATCGATCGATGCTTGCCGTGAAATCAGGTACTCAGCAACACGAACTTCAGTTTTGCTCCAAAATGCTCCAGAAAGCTCAAATATCTCCAATTATGCTCCAAACGTGCTAAGACCTGTAAAAGACTCTAAAACACTACGAAATACTAGAAAGACTCTATAAAACGGACTTATATCATGGCCTAAAAGGGGTAAAAACCATGATATATCAACTCCCCCAGACTTAGCCTTTGCTTGCCCTCAAGCAAATAGAAGACTAAACCAGAGAAAGAGGTTTGAAAACGTAGAGACTCACCTGTTCATGAACCATCGCAAAGATCCTTTTTCCAAGTACCCAAATGTCACCAAATCAGCTTTTGATCTGACCACCATGTACTTCTCCGTAGACATTCGCAGCTTTTCCAGACTCCACACATTATCCCACTGCATTGTTCAAATAAAACCCTCATCGCCAGTTTCATCGATGCAGCCAATGTTCAAGAACCTTCTAGATTCTTTACCAGACAATATCATGACAAGGAATCACCCAATTTCACACTTTTTGTATCACTTTCTCTCCCCCAGACTTATTTCTTATTGTGTTCTCTTATTTTATTTTCAGCTTTGCATATACACATCAAGGTATGAGACGCGAGTATTGATGGTGTTTGCCACCAAATCCCCGGTTCTTCCCTCTCTATGTATCAAAGGTTTAGGCGAATAGTGGTATCACGGGAAATTTTCCTAACCTCGCTTTCAACATTTGTGTGATCATTCCCTCTTAAGTAGAATAATGGGATCGCTGGAAATTTTCCTGACCCTCTAGTCAGAAGAAAATCATTTCAATCTTTTATGCTCTTATTTATCAACTTATAACAGGGGAGAGAGATACCATAACTCTAAACACATGGGTTCCTTTATCAGATATGAATGATGAATCAAGCTCTAAAAACACTAAACACATTGATGAAGTGCAGAAATTTGGCTCAGGCTTCAGAAGAACTCTGCTGGAGACATGGATGTTTTCTAGTCAACTGATCAGTCCTTGGATTTTTCATTAGTCGATCTAGAGCTGATCATGCAACACTGGTCACTCAAAAACAAAATCAAAACAACAATTCAAGCACAGGATCATCATCTCCAACAAGTTTTGGCTCAATAAAACAACGAATGACTCGATAAAACAACTGACTCTAAGAAAAACAAACATAATGTCAGCAGACACCTCCCCCAGACTTGAACAACACTGTCCCCAGTATTATCTAGCCTAGAGTCAGTGAAAGAAAACAAAAGAACATAATAAAATTTGGAAAAACAAGAAGTTACCGTGCTGGAACATCGAGTATCGATCGACACACAGTCTGGTATCGATCGATACCAGGCTTAAATCGATATGATGAACCGTCTATTCGCGATTGGTGTCGACTGATACCAATGGGGTATCGATCGACACTAAGGCGATTTCAAGTTATGCTCCTTGTTTATCCTGACACAAACACAGAACGAACGAAAAATAAAAAGAAAAACGACTCAAAAACAGACTCACCAGTGGGTTGCCTCCCACCAAGCGCTTGTTTAACGTCAGTAGCTTGACTGTAACGCCCTTCAGGCATGATAAGAATGCGAGCTTGCACCAAAACAGGCTCCACAACTTGACATCGCTATCTTCAGAGTTGTGCTCAACATACTTTCCACAAACTATTTTCCTTTCTCTTTCAGCTCCCAAGTAAAAAGGACTCTAGCCTTAGAAAATGGTTTCGAGGCTCCTTTGCACTTTACCTTGTACTCAATCGAATGTCCATCATAGTTCTGAGGGGTCAAAGTGACATGGGGATTCTCGACTCTTTTGCTCTTGGCCTTCTTCTTTGTTGCCTTAGCCTTCTTAACAACTTCCTTGGGGATGCTGGGGGGTTCAACTGAAACGTCTGTGACAGTTGGCTCGTCAGGAGGCTCTTCCAAAAGATCAACTGCTAATGTCTCTCCTGTGACATCTTCAATGCAAAAGACACGTCCGGGAGTTCCTCTAGGAGGAATGGCTTGATTTGTGAACATATCAAACCTGAACTTTAAAGCTGATTTACACTTTAGGATTCGCAAAGAGATTTGGAATTCCTAGGATTTAGATTTAGATAGTTTTCGCAACGAGAGTTGGTTAGCTATATTTTAGTTATTTAAGTTCAAGAACTGTGCGTAATCTGAATTCTGTTAGTTATTTTAGTTGCATTCATTGATTTCCTGAGAAAAACCATGGGCCTATATTTTCCTCCATTAATTTACAACACCTTTAATTGCGTACTTGTTTTCGTTTACATCTTTTGATTTAGCGTATTTTGGATCTATATAATCTTTTGTGTGATATCTTGAGTTATTGTGTTCGACCCCTGATTTACTGCAGCAACTGCTTTAGTACTATTTAGGGTATTAATTTGAGCATATCAAATTTGGCGCCGTTGCTGGGGACTCAATTCGCCATTAGATTTTAGCTAAAAAATTCGTCTAAATCGCCTGAGTATCGATCGATACCCTACGTATATTTCAGTTACTTACATTCTTGGTTTTTGTTTTCAGGTGCATGCCTAATCGAGAAACCAGAAGCAACAAGAACACCCCGCTAGTTGATCTATCACTGGAACAGCTAGCACTTGTGGAACGCACAAACTGGAAAGCAAAGAAATCAGCTAAGATGAACAACAATCAGTTGGTTTGTGATGCAGCTGGCGCTTAGAGAGACCAAGAGGGTCGGTTGTGCAATGAGCAAGGACAACGTCTGGATGGAGAGGGGATCGTCATGCCACCTGCTCATGTTGTCGCTGCGAATGTCGCTGAGAACGCGAGGAATGATGTGGTTAATCGTGGAAGGACGATTGGTGAGTACAACAGGCCTGACCAGTTTTTCGCCAATCGATCAGCGATTCGTCCTCCTGCGTTTGAGAGGAATGACTTTGAGCTGAAGCCTGCTTACTTTGCTCTTGTGGGACAGCATCTCTTTCATGGTCTTCCTCATGAACATCTGATGGACCCTGTGGAGAAGTTCGAAGACTTGGTCACTAGCATCAAGAGCAATGGAGTGTCCTACGACAATCTCTTCTACAAGCTCTTCTCCTACTCTCTAGGTGGAGATGCGACCTACTGGCGGAGGCAGCTACATCCTGGTTCGCTAACTACTTGGGAGGACACTAAGAGAGCCTTCCTGATCAACTTCTACGATGATGCACGATCTGAGGATCTTAGGAATAAAATCTCTCAATTTTTTCAAGGACCTATTGAGGCGTTCAAGGATGCTTGGACGAGATTCAGATCGTATCAGAGAGATTGTCCACATCACGGATACTCTGATGTGCAGCTGATGGGTATCTTCTTTAGAGGAGTAGATTGGAGGTATCAGATGGCTCTAGACGCTTCGAGCAATGGTAATTTCAACACCAGGTACCCTGAGGATGCTTATGTGTTGGTTGAAAACTTTGCATCTAGCAGTAGCACAAAGAGCGCAGACTTCGAGCGCAAGAAGCTGGCTGGTAACATGGAGGGGTCGCAGATCGCTGAAGTTAAAGCTCAGCTGGATTCTATGCACTGTCTTCTGCTGGGAAAGACAACAAAGGTCGTCCACTTTGCTGCTGAGAATGAAGTGGAAGATGTTAACTACATTGGTGGTTCTGGTTTTTAGGGTCAGCGGTTTGGGTACAACACCAATCAAAACTTCACCAACTATGCTCGTCAAGGAGGGTACCAATCCCCACCACCCAAAGCTCCTGAGAGTAAGATTGAGGATATGCTTGAACAGCTGGTTCAAGGGCAGGAGAAGATGACAATAACCTTCAATGAGAAATTGGATGTTGTGTACACCGATTTGAGTGAAAGGATCGAGGCTCTAAATACGAGTCACAGGATGCTGGAAACGCAAGTAGCTCAGACTACAGCAAATGCCAAGGGAAAGACGGTTCATTCACACAATGCTCACGTCAATGCAATCACTTCAACTGCAGAAAATTTCGATGAGGATCCTGAAATCGCCAAGGCATCGATCGATACCCCCAAGTGACGATCGATGCCAGTTACAATTCTGAAACGGGATACTTCCAAAACCCGTGTATCGATCGATACCCCAAGAGTATCGATCGATAATGAGGCGATTTCTGAGGAGACAGCTGAGACTTCGACTGTGGTGCCTAAGGTAGTTGCAGAACGAGTGTATATACCCAGGATACCTTATCCTATGCCTCGTATTATGACAAGGAAGGAATGGGAGGACGCTAGATGCAAGGCTTTGTTGGATTGATCAGTTGTGGAGCATCCTTTTGATGATGATAAATCTGCCAGGGACGATTCAAGAACAAGAGTATCGATCGATACCCTACCTGGTGTCGATCGATACCTCTCGCAGGACGAGCCAGAAACTGTGAGAACACGTGAGTTGATCGAAGAAAGAGTTCGCAAGCCCAAGAAGCTGAATCCTATTCCTCGACACCTCAGAGATCCTATCACTCCAAAGCAGCTGTGTGGCTTTGAGAAGAGGGTACGAAGGATACCCCACTCGTTCACTTTTGAAGAACCTCTAGAGGACTGGCCTCTGCTAAGTCACTTCAAGGATTGCAGAGAAACTGAGGAAGAGATCAAGACACTCTTCATTAAGGCCAGAGGTACACCTCCATTGAGACAGATGACTAAGAGAGAAGACCCAGGGATATTCTCAGTTCCATGCTCTATCTCTGGAGTTGAATTTAAAGAGTCTCTCGTTGACTCAGGAGCCTGCGTCAATGTCATGTCCAGGGCAATTGCAGAGAGATTGGGAGCTGGCATTCAACCTCCAAAGACATCTTTCACGTTCGCGAACGATTCCACCTCTCTTCCATATGGGGCAATCGCTGATTTGATGATCACTATAGGAGAATGCCTGGTTCCTACTGATTTTCAGGTTGTGGAGATGAATGCAAAATCTCGTACGCAGTTGATTCTCGAAAGACCGTTCATGGCTAAGGTTGGTGTCATTATGGACAAACCCAGCAAGCACATCTCATTCTCATATATTGACAAGGAGGTGTACTACAAAGCCATTCCTAGAGGAACTCCCACATGTATCTCTTGCATCGATGCTGTAATAGGAGCGACGTTGATATCATATCCTTTGAAAGAACCTCCTGACGTACCAACTATCACAGACGTTTCAGCTGAACAGCCCAGCATCCCCAAGGAAGTTGTCAAGAAGGCTAAGGCAACAAAGAAGAAGGCCAAGAGCAACAAAGTCGAGAATCCCCATGTCACTTTGATATCTCAGAAGTACGATGGAGATTCGATTGAGTACAAGGTGAAGTGCAAAGGAGCCTCGAAGACATTCTCTAAGGCTAGAGTTCTTCTTACTACGGAGCTGAAAGAGAAGGGAAAAGAGTTCGTGGAAGGCATATTGAGCAAAACTCTGAAGCTAGCAATGTCAAGTTGTGGAGCCTGTTTTGGTGCAAGCTCTTACACTTATGCAGCTTGAAGGGCATTACAGTCAAGCTACTGACGTTAAACGAGCGCTTGGTGGGAGGCAACCCACTGGTGAGTCTTTTATTTCTTTTATTTTTCGTTTTTGTGTCTTGAGTAAATCAGATTGGAGCAAACGAGGAGAAGTTGAACTGGCCTTGACGAAATCGCCAGGGTATCGATCGATACCCTGTGTGTCGGTCGATACCCTGCGGGCAATGTTGAAATTCTGTGTCGACTTAAGCCTGTATCGATCGATACAGGCTGTGTGTCGGTCGATACTCTATGTTCCAGCAAGGTAACTTCTTGTTTTTCCCAGTTTTGTTATGTTCTTTTGTTTTCTTTCACTGACTCTAGGCTAAATAACACTGGGGACAGTGGTGTTCAAGTCTGGGGGAGGTGTTTGCTAACATTATTTTTGTTTTTCTTAGAGTCATAAAATAAAAAAAAATTGTCGTTTTATTGAGTCAAAACTTGTTGGAGATGATGATCATGTGCTTGAACCTATTGATTTGATTTTGTTTTTGAGTGCACAGTGTTGCAAGATCAGTTCTAGATCGACTAATGAAAAATCCAAGGACTGACCAGTTGACTAGAAAACATTCATGTCTCCAGCAGAGTTATTCTGAAGCCTGAGCCAATTTTTGCACTTCATCGATGTGGTTAGTGTTTACAGAGCTTGATTCATCATTCATATATGACAAAGGAACCCATGTGTTTAAAATAAATGGTATTTCTCTCCCTGTTACAAGTTGATAGATGCATTAAAAGATGAAATGATTTTCTTCTGAGTAGAGGGCTAGGAAAGTTTCCAAGGATCCCATTATTTTACTTCAGAGGAGATGATCACACAAAGGTCAAAGCGATGTTAGGATAATTTCCTTTGATACCACTATTCGCCTACGATCCAGCCCAATTTTGGGTATATCAAAGAGAAACTAGCTACCTTTCCATTCCAACTTATTTGAGTACTATCCAACGGTTCAATCAAAAGATACATGAAGATAAAAAAGTCCCATCAGTGCAGACACGGAAGCTCCCAGCCGTGGCCAGAAGACATTTGGCCACCCCTGGAGCAGCTCCGCCCGCGGCCAAGGAGCAGTTCGCCGCGGTCAGAGGGTCTACACCCGCGGCCAGCTTCTGTTTCGATCCCAAAGCCCATTTGCAAGGCCGTTCGATTCCCGTCAAGTCCAACTACGGAAAAACCTTAAAGACCGACAAAAATAAGAGCAGAAGACCTATAAATACATATTTTAGAAACTCTTTTTCATGTGCTTCTTTTGTGCCACCTTTAAATTAGTTTTTGCACCAAACTTTTGTTATTTTTTTAGGGAGATAGAGATTTCTCTTGAACCCTTTTTTTGTTTATTTCGTATCTATTGATTATGCAATTCAGAAATTCGGTTTTTTCTTAATGATTATATCCGAGTAATTTTGTCGTTGGGTTTAAAGGGATCATCGATGGGGGTTTATATGTTCAATAAAGATTTCACGAGGTAAACTTAGCCGTATTCTAGAACTCTTTCTTGTAGGTTTGTTATCAAAGCATGGATATAGCGTTATGAACTAGAGACTGGTCTGAGTTAATTTAGAGCCACAAAAAATTATGAATCTAAATGTCGGAACTAATCTTTAGGGAGCGGATTTCGCTATAATATACTAAAGTATACTTGTAGAGTGTCTTGAGCATTTATGAACATGATTTTATCGCATAACTTTTTGCGTGGCTAGGAACAAAAGCTGACTAATTAAGTTATAGGTGTGTAGTGCTACAACAGTAGGCTATGCACAATTCTGTTTTCCAGTTCATGGAGGCTACTAGAATCGATTTTAGTAAGAGCTTTGTTATCGTGTTTTGAATCGAACATTCTCCGGAGATATCCATATTGACCCAATACTGTTTTATTATTGTTTACAAACGATTTTTATTTTGCTTTTCAATTCGATTTTTACTCTATACTTTACAATCAATTTTTCCTTTTTACGTACTTTATAATTTGTGACACCAAAACCCCTATAAGAAACCCTTTTTGTTTTAGACTTCCTTACTAATTCAAAGTCTAAGATTTTACACAAAAGCGTGTTTTCTCTATGGATCGACAACCCTAGGTACTACTTCGCAGTACTGTGCACTTGCATACGCCTAGGGGTTTATAAATTTTATTACATGAAGCTGAGCGACAACCCCGCATGCATCAAGTTTTCAGCACCGTTGGCGGGGAGGAAATCGTTCTTGTTCTGTCCTACTTAGCAGGTTAGTAAATCGACTCTAAAACAAAAATTTTCTTTTAAATTTTCGATTTTGTTTTTCTTCGTTTGAGGACTGTGAAATATGGACTCGCCTCTGGAGCGAGATCACTACTACGAGCAGGGTTACTATGCCCATCTGAATCTAACTACTCTCACGATTCACACTGCTACCAACTATCCTAGAGGACGCCAAAGACATCCTTATTTCCGAGACAATCTTTTGCGTCTCCGTTTGTCAATTCACGACCAAATCCTTACCGTCTTCCTCATCAAATCTTGAACCAGCATGATGATAACTCGAAAATTAGATTTCGTTTGGAGCGACTCGAAGCAATGATCAACCAAACCCTTGATTCCCAAGCTAAGTCTGAAGCTTCCACTACAAGAAAAATGCACATTGTTAGCGTCATGGAAACGCTATTATATATATATTACAGCGTTTTAATGTTGGCCGTGATATGAGGAGCTATCTTAGACCCCCCACATACAATAGCGAAAGGTTGTCCTACTGTTATATGGTGATATATAATAGCACGATTTTCGTTGTTGTTATACATTTTATAATAACATCTTTTTATTGCCATTTTTTATTTTATGGTGGCTCTATTATTGTGCTCTTTTAAGATTTATTGTGGCACTTGACTCTTGCCATTTCATTTGTTCTAGTGGCTCTAATATTTTACTCTCTTTTTAGACGTTTCATTGTTGGAGCTATTTCACTTTTGGCATGTTGTTCATGCATAATTTTTATTCTATTTGGTACCTGAATTATGAATCATATTAACAAAAATATTGAAACTGAAGATGATTCATAATTAATGAAACCCACAAGTACAATACAAAACCAAAGTAGCAACACAGACAGAAGTTTTAATATAGCAACCATGTCTTGGAATCAAAGAAAAAATTAACTAACCAGCAACACGTCCAACCGACTTCAGCACATTACCACTTTATCCTCTGGCCATGCAATACATGTACCAAGTGCATCTTCCATAGTCTCGATCTCAGAAGATGACCTCCACATTGCTGCACTTTTGATCTTCACCACATCAACCCAAACTCGAACTGCATTTGGGCCCAAGGTAACGAAGTGGACAACTTGTTATGGGTTGTTTGACGCCCAGCGGCCTTCCGCAACAACCCATTGTTTACCGGTGATATCCATCAGCTTGCACTTCTGATTCTCCTTGACGTTGCCAGCATTACGCTGCGATGTAGACAATGAAAAAAAACAAGTTCCAGAATAACCAGCCAATACCACAAAACATTTCAGATATCAAGGTTTTGTAAGTTAGACTAGAGTTGAAGAAAAATACCAATGATTTTCGTGAGAAGCTGGAGGTGCTTTAGCTTTCTTTACACGTGATTTTTTTGGTGGTGGAGGAAGCTCAAGAGAAGATCTTGGAACTCTTGTAGAATTAATTATTGGAGAAGTAGGAACTGATGTCAACTTCTCTGGAGACTTCATTGCTGGTGAAGATTGCTCAGGAGAAGACCTTGTAGTTGGTGGAAATTGCTCAGGAGAAGACCTTGTAGTTGATGGACAATGCTGACTAGAACTTTTCTGAACTGTTACTTCTTTCTCTGGTTCAAACTCAACTCTATTCACAGGCCATGCTACAAAAGACTTCAAAGAGTCCTCCATGTTTGTCACATCAGTAGTAGGCCTCCAGAGAAACGCATGAGGTGCAAGTACGACATCAACATACACTTTGACTGCGTTTGGACCGAGAGGTAGACCATTAACCAGAGTTTTCGGGTCTCGAGACTCCCAACTGCCTTCCGCAACATGTTCATCATTCCTAGCCAAATCCATTAGCTTGCATTTGTTCATTGAACTTGCACATGGGCTCTGTGAAACACAATCACAATACAATGTAGTAAACAACCAAAAACAGAGAAAAGAGAGATTTAACTATAGAAATGACAAAGGCATACAATCTATCACTAACGAAACCATTACATTAGCCGCATTATCTTGTCCATCAACTGAAGCAACCCAACAATCTGCATGCCATGCTATAATTTGTCCAACAGCGTCCTCCATACTAAACATGTTAGGTGCATGTCTCCACAGAAATGCTTATAGAGTGGTGGCGGATTCAACCAAAACTTTGATTGTGTTAGGTCCTAGGGGTATGTTGTTGACAAATTCTTCCGGATCATCAGAAAGAATACGGCCCTCAGCGACAGTGTCCTCGGTTCCCCACCAATCAATCAACAGACACTTAGCTAGCAATCTTTTGTTTACACTCTACAGAAACAAAACCAACATTAGTCAAATTGTTTAAGAAAAAAAGCAGCATTGCAACCGAATCTAATTAAGGTTCATGACATACTCTTGGAGCTGATGTTTCAGCTACGTCATCAGGTCTCTGTAACAAAAAAGACCAATGTTAAAAGGTAATTTATTTTGTCTTTTTTTATGAGTTCAGAAGCTTATCATATTAAAGGCTTACCGCGTTAGCCATTTTCTGAACTAAAGTTTGTAAATCAGCAACCTGTTGTTGCAGATTAAACTGATTTTCTTCCATTTGAGCCATATATTTGCTCTTGACTTGGTAACAAACTAGCTTGGTCATATTCATCCATCGACCATTGCCCTTACCCGACCTGGATCATCAGGTCCTAAGATTTGTGAGAGTAGATCTTCCTTGGGATTTGTCATTGTTGATGATGTAGGACAAGCTTCAACCTCTTTAGCCTCTCTCTGACAGATACAAAGTCATACTCATCATTTGTATTCAAAACATAAAGTCATCCAGCATAGTAAAATTAACAGAAAATTCTAAACTTACTATCTTCTCAGCAGCATTTGTATTCACAGGTGTACCATCTTTTCTGGTACGCGACTTGACCCACACTTTCATCCTTGTCACCCTAGATGGATCTTCACTACTTTGTTTCTGTGAAAAAACAAAATCAGATCCAATTCCATTTTGAGAACTCAATAATACAGTGACAAGAAGTAGGCTTACCATTTCTTATGTCAACCTAACCATTCCTTTACGGCTACAAGTGTGAGGAATCTGATTCTTCCTTCTCTCCTTGTATATATCACTCACAGCCTATAGTTGAGGAGTATAGTTAAAAACCAATAAACAATCTAAAATCATAGAATATATAACAGTCCATACCTTAAACGATGAGCTAGTTTTCTGGTCTATAAACTTGCGCCAGTCCAGCGGAGCAATATACTTGGGTCACAACTAATTCTATAAGATGACCTGCATCAGCTAGCTTTGTCTTTTTCCCCTTCGGTGCATAGTACGAACCATCTAGAAGACAAGTTCAACAACACACAGAACCATCAAACAACACATAGAATCAGCAAACAACACATAGAATCAGCTAAAATGTATGGATCCCTTGCAAATGATACTTGGCTTTGGTTGAGGTTTACAAGTGTGAAGCCATCTTCCATCTTGACTCCATTACCTCTAACTGCACACTGACACCGGAAAAGAGGAATGTAAAAGACATTGTAGTCCAGCAGAATTATGTCAATCACTCTGCCATAGTAAGAAACCAAATCAACCGTCTGCGAAGTGTCTTTTGCACTAGATCTACACATCGTTGTCGCCTCATAGAAAACACCACTGTTCTGAGTTTGCCTAGCAACTGAACTGGTGTGAAACCGTTGCCCATTCACTATGTAGCCAGTATATGAACGTGCACTACTACGTGGACCATATGCCAACCACTTGAGTCTTTCTTCATGTACTTCTGAATCAAGAGGTACCTAAACAATACTAAGAAGTCAGTGTAAGCCAACATCCAAACTCATACACATAAACCATAAATCTAGGAATTTAGCTAAGTTAAAACTTGCATGTTCTTTTAGCCAGTCTGCAAAATGTTTCGTGTGCATACTCCATAACACCGTAGCATCGCGATCACACCTCACATTAGTGTCTGGTAGGTATTGTAGGTGCATGCTAGAATAGATAAGAGAACTATTAGATCACAACTAATTCTATAAGGAAATAAGTTCTGAAATCACAAATACAACACAGTCATTTACTCGACATAATGATCCGCCATAGCCATATTTTATATGACAGCAAGATGAGCTATTTTCTTCTCCGTTTCAGTAAGCGTAATTGGAGTGGATGCAGATATTGGACAACCCTCTAGAATGGAGCTGTTCTCGTACTCTATATTTCTCTCAGGTTTTTCCATCACACTTGTGGCATTTTTCAAGAATTCACTGCAGAACTGCATGCATTCTTCACCATTATACGCCTCAGCAATGCAACCCTCGGGTCTTGCAGGGTTTCTTACAAAGTCTTTCAAAACTTTCATGTACATGCACACAATTACCAACGAGTATTCATATCAATACAATAATTTGTAAAAGATCATTGCACTGAGAAATACAAGACAATAGAAGCTACCTTTCAAAGGGGTACATCCATCGGAAATGGACTGGTCCACAAAGTCGAGCTTCCCTTCCTAAATGTACTGTCAAATGCACCATGATGTCGAAGAAGTTTGGAGGAAAAAATCTTTCAAACATGCATAGAGTTTCTACTATCTCAGTTTCCATTACTGAGATATGCTCCATATCGATAACTCGCTGACATAACTCGTTGTAGAATTCGCATAAACGTGTAATCGATATCCTTGGACCAGTAGGCAATAAACCTCTAAACGCAACCGGGAGAAACTGCTGCATCAAAACGTGATAATCGTGTTATTTCCATCCTGATACCTTGCAATCCACCATTGATACGCCTCTAGATATTTTAAAACAGTACCCATCTGGTCCTCTAAAGTCAACAAGTCTCTTGCAAAATATTTTTTTCTCTATCTTGGACAATGACCAAGGAGCTGCAGGAAGGTATGTCCTTTTTCCTATGAATTGAGGATGCAAATCCTTCCGAATACCAAGAACTTGCAGATCTTTCCGAGCATTGAGACCATCCTTTGATTTCCCACAGTGCAACAATGTAGAGACTATGCTTGAAGCCACATTTTTCTCTACATGTATTACGTCTAAGTTATGCCTCACCGGGAGTTCCTGAACAATACAAAGGCATAAGAATAAACTCAGTCAAACAATGCCAACTTGCTCAATTATGAAAGAATGTATAAACTTAACAATATATACATACCTCCCAATAAGGCAATTTGAAAAATATGGACCGTTTCTTCCATCTTGATAACTCCTCCTCGTCTATTTCGACTTCTTATTCCTCCTCCTCTGATTCACTGTCTTCATCCTCCCCATCTGAGTTGGATCCAACAGATTCAGTCGTTTTCCTCTTCCTTCTAGTTTTTTAACATTTCCAAAATCATTCTTGTAGTTCTTTAGGATTTGGGAGATATTATGACCAGTCAGAATCTGACCCTTGCTCCCATGTTCTGGTTTTCCATCAAACCATGATTTTTTACGCCGATAACTATGTGTCAGTGACAGACCCTTTCTGTGACACATATAGACATGCTTCCTACTGTTTTTCAACCATATACTATCAGTGTGTTTCCCACATAAAGGACAAGCTATCTTACCTTTTACTTTGCAGCCTGCAAGATTGCCGTATGCGGGAAAATCACTTATTGTCCATAGACGGATCACCTTAAGCGTGAAAATACTTCTGCTGTATGCGTCATATGTTTGCTCTCCCTTCTTCCACAGATGGTTTAAATCTTCTACAAGCGGTTCTAGGTAGACATCTATACTGTTTCCAGGTTGGTGCGGACCAGGAATCAACATGGTAAGCATGATGTTTTCCTTCTTCATACATAGGTCAGGAGGCATGTTGTAGTTAACTAACAACACCGGCCAACAACTGTAATTAGAACTCCTCATATTGAATGGATTGAATCCATCAGTTGAAAGTCCCAGCCGCATGTTCCGTTCTTCACTGGCAAAAGAAGGATACTTGTTGTCTATTTTCTCTCAAACCACAGAATCTTCTGGATGACGGATTTTTCCATCACTGCTCTTGTTGCTAAAATGCAACCATAAGTTTTTTGCCATTTTCTCGGACCTGAACATCCTTTTAAGACGTGGTATTATCGAAAAGTACCGTAATACTTTATGTGGAACACCCTTCTTGACTTCACCAGTGTTCATGTTCGTCTTCCATCTCGAAACCTTGCATTTTGGACAACTCTCAAGCTTCTTGTACTTCTTCCTGAACAGGCAGCAGTCATTTACACACGCGTGAATCTTCTGATAGCCTATATCGAACGACTTCAGATATTTCTTCACATCATAAAATGATGTGTGAAGAACATTATCCACAGGTAACATTTCTGGCAATGTCTCAAGCAGTTCATTGAAGCTTTTGTTTGACCAACCATTCTGAGTCTTCAGTCTATACAAAGACATGATAGCCGACAGCTTGCTATGTGTTGCACAGTTTGGAAACAAGGGTGTCTCGGCATCTGTTAGCTTTGCTAGAAACTCGTCTTCTCTCTTGTCCTCAACCTCAGCAACATCGTATACGTCAGCCTTATGCAGCATCTCTTCATCTAAACATTCAATAGCCTTGAATAACCGAACAATCTCATCGCTCCACAGATTTATTTGTCTTCGACCTTCACCATCTAATTTCACTTCTCCATGATGATATCATTTCTTCTCCATCTTGTAAGCCTCATCCATTCCCCTTCTTACAAGATTATCCACTACAATGCTCGCTTCATGACAGTCAACATTACGACGGTCTCTACATGGGCATACTACCATGTCACTGTCTCCTAACAAAGCAGAAACAAAATTGGAGGCACCAATCTCATATGCAGGATCAGCTCTGTTGTATGAGATGAAAAAAGAAAACAATGAGAAACTGTTAGAAGTCTCTCATCACCCATTTAAACCCTGACTAAATATACTAATTAAATTGTATACCTGCAAAGATGCACCCATGCCTTGTCCACCATTAAATGTGTTCACCTTATAACACCCATAAGCAGCTTAATAAAACCATAACCACAACAGCTCAAACAGACAAGAACAGAAAAGCTTTGATATGCTCAAATTAATACCCTAAAAGTACTAAAGCATTAGTTGTAGTAAGTGTAGGGATCGAACACAAGGACTCACAGAAATCACACAATAGATTGTATAGTGTCAAATCAAGCTAAGCAAATAAGATGAAACAAAAGACAATAAGCAGTAAACGAGTTGTAATTAGATGGAAGAAATATAGGCATAGGGTATTTCTCAGGAAATCAATGAATGCAGATAAACTAACAAACAGGATTCAGATTACGCACTGTTCTTGAACTCAAATCACTAAAGTATAATTAACCAACTGTCGTTGCGAGAATTATCTAAATCTAAATCCTAGGAATTCCAAATCTCTTTGCGAATCCTAAAGTCTAAATAAGCTTTAATATCAGGTTTGATATGTTCACAAATCAATTAAACCAAATCTCTTTGCGAATAATCAATTTGCTCACCTAAGGTTCTATCAGGTAATTAATCGCACTGTCATGCCTAATCAATTATCCTAAGATCTAAGTTCCAGATTCGTCAACCTAGAATTAGCTTTGAAAACAACCTAAGGCGAAGAACTAATTCAGATGGTGAATCCTAATAAACTAATCAAATTAGCATTCAGAGAAAACCCTTATGAGAACCCTGAACCTAAAGTGGATCTACTCAGACATGGAGAATGAAACAATCAACATAACTGAATAAATCATCAAATAAATCAGAAAGAGTAATAAGAGAGTTTGAAATCTGATCTCGGACGAAGGGAGTTTCAGACTTGTCTTTCTCACAAAGTTCTCTCTCAAATCAAAGTAAAATAAAGCATACAAAATAAAGCATAGCCTACAAAGTGGCTGTAAAATCCCTATAAATAACCTAAACACGAATTGGGGTCTTCTTGTAAATATCAAAGTCTTCTGGACTAAGTTGCATTTCTTCAACTCTTTATTAAAGTCGCGGGTTGTGTCTGCCTCGATGAGTGTCGATCGATACCAGGGGGTATCGATCGATGCTTGACGTGAAATCGGGTACTCAGCAACACGAACTTCAGCTTTGCTCCAAAATGCTCCAGAAAGCTCCAATATCTCCAATTATGCTCCAAAAGTGCTAAGACCTGCAAAAGACTCTAAAACACTACGAAATACTAGAAAGACTCTATAAAACGGACTTATATCATGACCTAAAAGGGGTAAAAACCATGATATATCAACTCCCCCAGACTTAGCCTTTGCTTGCCCTCAAGCAAGTAGAAGACTAAACCAGAGAAAGAGGTTTGAAAACGTAGAGACTCACCTGTTCATGAACCATCGCAGAGATCCTTTTCCCAAGCACCCAAATGTCACCTAATCAGCTTTTGATATAACCACCATGTACTTCTCCGTAGACATTCGCAGCTTTTCCAGACTCCACACATTATCCCACAGCATTGTTCAAATAAAACCCTCATCGCCAGTTTCATCGCTGCAGCTTATGGTCAAGAACCTTCTAGATTCTTTACCATACAATATCATGACAAGGAACCACCCTTTTTCACACTTTTGTATCAATTTCTCTCCCCAGATTTATTTTTTATTATGTTCTCTCTTTTTTTTTCAGCTTTGCATATACACATCAAGGTATGAGACGCGAGTATTGATGGTGTTTGCCACCAAATCTCCGGTTCTTCCCTCTCTATGTATCAAAGGTTTAGGCGAATAGTGGTATCACGGGAAATTTTCTTAACCTCGCTTTCAACATTTGTGTGATCATTCCCTCTTAAGTAGAATAATGGGATCGCTGGAAATTTTCTTGACCCTCTAGTCAGAAGAAAATCATTTCAATCTTTTATGCTCTTATTTATCAACTTATAACAGGGGAGAGAGATACCATAACTCTAAACACATGGGTTCCTTTATCAGATATGAATGATGAATCAAGCTCTAAAAACACTAACCACATTGATGAAGTGCAGAAATTTGGCTCAGGCTTCAGAAGAACTCTGCTGGAGACATGGATGTTTTCTAGTCAACCGATCAGTCCTTGGATTTTTCATTAGTCAATCTAGAGCTGATCATGCAACACTGGTCACTCAAAAACAAAATCAAAACAACAATTCAAGCACAGGATCATCATCTCCAACAAGTTTTGACTCAATAAAACAACGAATGACTCGATAAAACAACTGACTCTAAGAAAAACAAACACAATGTCAGCAGACACCTCCCCCAGACTTGAACAACACTGTCCCCAGTGTTATCTAGCCTAGAGTCAGTTAAAGAAAACAAAAGAACATAATAAAATTGGGAAAAACAAGAAGTTACCTTGCTAGAACATCGAGTATCGATCGACACACAGTCTGGTATCGATCGATACCAGGCTTAAATCGATATGATGAACCGTCTATTCGCGATTGGTGTCGACCGATACCAATGGGGTATCGATCGACACTAAGGCGATTTTGAGTTATGCTCCTTGTTTATCTTGACACAAACACAGAACGAACGAAAAATAAAAAGAAAAACGACTCAAAAACAGACTCACCAGTGGGTTGCCTCCCACCAAGTGCTTGTTTAACGTCAGTAGCTTGACTGTAACGCCCTTCAGGCAGGATAAGAATGCGAGCTTGCACCAAAACAGGCTCCACAACTTGACATCGCTATCTTCAGAGTTATGCTCAACATACTTGCCACAAACTATTTTCCTTTCTCTTTCATCTCCGAAGTAAGAAGGACTCTAGCCTTAGAAAATGGTTTCGAGGCTCCTTTGCACTTTACCTTGTACTCAATCGAATCTCCATCATAGTTCTGAGGGGTCAAAGTGACATGGGGATTCTCGACTCTTTTGCTCTTGGCCTTCTTCTTTGTTGCCTTAGCCTTCTTAACAACTTCCTTGGGGATGCTGGGGGGTTCAACTGAAACGTCTGTGACAGTTGGCTCGTCAGGAGGCTCTTCCAAAAGATCAACTGCTAATGTCTCTCCTGTGACATCTTCAATGCAAGAGACACGTCCGGGAGTTCCTCTAGGAGGAATGGCTTCGTAGAACACCTCATTGTTAATGTATGAGAACGAAATTCTCTTGCCTGGCGTGTCCATAATCGCACCAACCGTAGCTATGAACGGTCTTCCAAGAATCAACTGCGTACGAGATATTGCACTCATCTCCATGATATATCATGGTTTTTACCCCTTTTAGGCCATGATATAAGTCCGTTTTATAGAGTCTTTATGCTATTTCGTAGTCTTTTAGGGTCTTTTACAGGTCATAGCACGTTGGAAACATTATTGGAGATATTGGAGCTTTCTGGAGCATTTGGAGCAAAGCAGAAGTTCGTGTTGCTGAGAACCCGATATGAAGCCTTGGTATCGATCGATACAGGCTAGTATCGATCGATACCCATCGCAGCAAAACACGACCCGCGAGATTTCCAAGACTTGAAGAATTGCAAAAGGCCCCAGAAGTCTTTAATAATTACAAGAAGCCCGAATTCGTGTTTAGGTTATTTATCGGGATTTTACAGCCACTTTGTTGGCTAAGCTTTATTTTTGTATGCTTTATTTTACTTTGGTTTGACAGAGACAAATCTGAATCTCCCTTCGTCCGATATCAGATCACAAAACCTCGTGTTACTCTTTCTATTTTATTGATGATTTATTCAGTTATGTTGATTGTTTCATTCTCCATGTCTGAGTAGATCCACTTTAGGTTTAGGGTTTTCTCATAAAAGATTTCTTTGAATGCTAGGTTGATTATCTGTTAGGATTCATAATCTAAATTAGTTCTTCACCTTAGGTTGTTCTCAAAACTAATTCTGGATTGATCACCTAGAACTTAGATCTTAGGATCATTGATTAGGCACGAGAGTGCGATTAATTACCTGATAGAACTTAGGTGAGCAAATTGATTATTCGCAAAGAAATTTGGTTTAACTGATTTGTGAACATATCAAACCTGAACTTTAAAGATGATTTAGACTTTAGGATTCGCAAAGAGATTTGGAATTCCTAGGATTTAGATTTAGATAGTTTTCGCAACGAGAGTTGGTTAGCTATATTTTAGTGATTTGAGTTCAAGAACCGTGCGTAATCTGAATCATGTTAGTTATTTTAGCTGTATTCATTGATTTCCTGAGAAAAACCATGGGTCTATATTTTCCTCCATTGATTTACAACACCTTTAATTGCGTACTTGTTTTCGTTTACATCTTTTGATTTAGCGTATTTTGGATCTATATAATCTATTGTGTGATATCTTGAGTTCTTGTGTTCGACTTCTGATTTAATGCAGCAACTGCTTTAGTACTATTGAGGGTATTAATTTGAGCATATCAAATTTGGCGCCGTTGCCGGAGACTCAATTCGCCATTAGATTTTAGCTAAGAAATTCGTCTAAATCGCCTGAGTATCGATCGATACCCTTAGGTATCGATCGATACCCTACGTATATTTCAGTTACTTACATTCTTGGTTTTTGTTTTCAGGTGCATGCCTAATCGAGAAACCAGAAGCAACAAGAACACCCCGCTAGTTGATCTATCACTGGAACAGCTAGCACTTGTGGAACGCACAAACAGGAAAGCAAAGAAATCAACTAAGATGAACAACAATCAGTTGGTTCGTGATGCAGCTGGTGCTTACAGAGACCAAGAGGGTCGGTTGTGCAATGAGCAAGGACAACGTCTGGATGGAGAGGGGATCGTCATGCCACCTGCTCCTGTTGTCGCTGCGAATGTCGCTGGGAACGCGAGGAATGATGTGGTTAATCGTGGAAGGACGATTGGTGAGTACAACAGGCCTGACCAGTTTTTCGCCAATCGGTCAGCGATTCGTCCTCTTGCGTTTGAGAGGAATGACTTTGAGCTGAAGCCTGCTTACTTTGCTCTTGTGGGATGGCATCTCTTTCATGGTCTTCCTCATGAACATTCGATGGACCATGTGGAGAAGTTCGAAGACTTGGTCACTAGCATCAAGAGCAATGGAGTGTCCTACGACTATCTCTTCTGCAAGCTCTTCCCCTACTCTCTAGGTGGAGATGCGACCTACTGGTTGAGTCAGCTACCTCCTGGTTCGCTAACTACTTGGGAGGACACTAAGAGAGCCTTCCTGATCAACTTCTATGATGATGCACGATCTGAGGATCTGAGGAATAAAATCTCACAATTTTCTCAAGGACCTACTGAGGCGTTCAAGGCTGCTTGGACGAGATTCAGATCGTATCAGAGAGATTGTCCACATCACGGATACTCTGATGTGCAGCTGCTAGGTATCTTCTTTAGAGGAGTAGATTGGAGGTATCAGATTGCTCTGGAGGCTTCGAGCAATGGTAATTTCAACACCAGGTACCCTGAGGATGCTTATGTGTTGATTGAAAACTTTGCATCTAGCAGTAGCACAAAGAGCGCAGACTTCGAGCGCAAGAAGCTGGCTGGTAACATGGGTGGGTCGCAGATCGCTGAAGTTAAAGCTCAGCTGGATTCTATGCACAGTCTTCTGCTGGGAAAGACAACAAAGGCCGTCCACTTTGTTGCTGAGAATGAAGTGGAAGATGTTAACTACATTGGTGGTTCTGGTTTTCAGGGTCAGCGATTTGGGTACAACACCAATCGAAACTTCACCAACTATGCTCAGCAAGGAGGGTACCAATCCCCACCACCCAAAGCTCCTGAGAGTAAGATTGAGGCTATACTTGAACAGCTGGTTCAAGGGCAGGAGAAGATGACAGTAACCTTCAATGAGAAATTGGATGTTGTGTACACCGATTTGAGTGAAAGGATTGAGGCTCTAAATACGAGTCACAGGATGCTGGAAACGCAAGTAGCTCAGACTGCAGCAAATGCCAAGGGAAAGACGGTTCATTCACACAATGCTCACATCAATGCAATCACTTCAACTGCAGAAAATTTCGATGAGGATCCTGAAATCGCCAAGGCATCGATCGATACCCCCAAGTGTCGATCCATGCCAGTTACAATTCTGAAACGGGATACTTCCAAAACCCGTGTATCAATCGATACCCCAAGGGCCCAAGAGTATCGATCGATACTGAGGCGATTTCTGAGGAGACAACTGAGACTTCGACTGTGGTGCCTAAGGTAGTTGCAGAACGAGTGTATATACCCAGGATACCTTATCCTATGCCTCGTATTATGACAAGGAAGGAATGGGAGGACGCCAGATGCAAGGCTTTGTTGGATAAATCAGTTGTGAAGCATCCTTTTGATGATGATAAATCTGCCAGGGACGATTCAAGAACAAGAGTATCGATCGATACCCTACCAGGTGTCGATTGTTGGGCCTAAATTTCACACCTAAAGCCCAGTTTTATTAAGCAAGCTCAGTCATGAAGGCTCAGCCCATGACGAGGTTTCGCGAGGCTGTTTACAAGCTGAGGTAAGAAAGGCGCAAGTTGAAATGAGCACGATGGGAGCAGCGAGCATGCTGGAAATAGCGAGCTCGGAGGGAAGGAAGTGAGCTCGCAGGAAGATATCAATACGAGCTCAACCGAAATCCAAGCATGGTCAAACATAATTACGTCACCTCCAAGAATCAAGCCTTGCATTTAAAGACAAGATTACGAATTCAATTCCAAGTTTGAAATTAAGATGTAGACGTTTATATTTTCTGAGGTTTGTATAAATTAGAGCAATCTCGTCATTGTAAAAGGACCGAATTCTCGACTAAGAAATATAATACACATTTTTCTCTTGATTTTTTAAATTATTCTCAAGAACATACGACCTGAAAAGTCGGGAATTGAGGTTGTGAGATTCTGCTCTCATAATTTGGCGCCGTCTGTGGGGAAGAGCAAAACAACTTCCTCTTTGTAACCTACGAAACTAACCACTCCAAAGAAGGCGATGGCAGATACAACAAGTACGGCGATCTCTACATCATCTGGAGTCATAAACACTTCCATTCCCATGACCCAACCAGCCGACGCCATTTCAGCAGACCTGGACGAAACAACAAATGTTCCCATTATCACCTCGGGAGCAAGCATCTCGACAAGGATCAACGACATTGTCGACCCCTCGGGACCTGCGGCCTTGAACCAATCGGCTCCGGATCAAATAGCTGAGATCCGGAACCTAATCTCGTGCCTCATAGAGCATAATCGCTTAATGGCAGCGCGCCAGGATGACCTCGAAAGAGCAAATCGGGCAGGTACCTCTTGGCAGGGAGGATTGCCGTTCCCACCTCCACCAGTGACAAGACTAAACTTTTCCAATATCAATGCTTCAACCAGCAGGATGGTCGGCTCAGCCACCACCTTGATATATCATGGTTTTTACCCTGTTTAGACCATGATATAAGTCCTTTTCATAGAGTCTTTCTATTGTTTTGTAGTCTTTTAGAGTCTTTTACAGGTCATAGCACATTTGGAGGATTATTGGAGTTATTGGAACTTATTGGAGCAGTTTGGAGCAGAAGCAGAAGTTGTGTCGCCAAGAACCTGATTCCACGACAGGCATCGATCGATACC
>PKML01043579.1:241804-275428 GCA_002933935.1 Eutrema yunnanense | reverse complement strand
TCAGGAATTAATCATTCTTCCTCCAATAATCAATTCCCGGAACACGGGCGCTACAACTATCGCCCAGCACCCATCAAATGGAAGAAGGTGCATCTCTGGAAAGATTCTGGTCAAACCAAGAGGATTACAGCCACAAGCTGAATTGTTCTGTAATCTTGACCCATCAGAGGATTGCCTTGAAGTGGAATCATTCCAATCGGAGTTCAGATGTTCATTTTACAAATCAGGTGATCCCCAATTTATCCGATTGGGACATACATGCATTGATTGGAGGTTTTCCACTAAACAAGGAGGAATTAAGCTAAAAACAGACTTGTTTTGGAATTATGATCCATCATAGGCAAACCGAGAATTGGATTCATCTAAAAAACGGTTCAGACGTGGAAGTTATTGATTTTACAAATCAATGGACCTGTTTCGAACCGAATTTCGTGACTAGGCCAAAGATCGTGATACACAGCCCAACTTAGTAACGATCTCGGCTCAGAACCACTTGGAGAATGTTGTTGGGTCTCTTATGGATCCTGCAAGCCCAAGATCAAAGGAAATGCCCATCGGATCCTCAAGTTACACCTAATTTTCCAAAACGGGTTGACTTGGTTCTGTTTAAGGGAAGTCCTCGATCCAATGGTTGCTACACTTTGCAAACATATCTATGGCGACCAGGAGAGATTTTAAGGAAACTAAAGAAGCTTGAAAACACCTTACCATGCACCGACACACACACGATCAGGCGGATCCCCTTGCAAGCATACTTTCCTTTTATGGCCTCATTCACACTTAGAGCCATAAACATCCAACGACTATATTTTGGAGATCACCACGTTTTAGGAGACCTCTATGACGACCAGAATATTCCAGAGAAGCTCACATATCCCCTCAAACCATCCAGATACAAAGGCGACATCATACCTTCTTCATTTTGCCAAAACGCGCATTTAAGCCTAACAGCTAGTTTTTGATACGATTCTGAATTTTTTTCTTGTTTAGCAATTCGTGTAAGAGGAGTATACAAGCTCAGCTTAGCCTTCATTGTAAATCACCATTCAATCTCTAAAGTAATAAAGTATTTTGTTTCTTGTCAAAATGTTCTTTGCGAGAGTTCTTGTCTTTTGAATATTGTGTGTGATTCACATATTCACTAGAGTCTCGGATTAACTAGTTGTGTGATTCAATTAGTTTATCTGATCACTTGATAGAGAGAGTCTATCATCATCAGATTGAGTGAGTCAATCAAACCATCACCATCGTCCCCACTTCTGCGTACAACAAGCTTGTAATTATCTTTATTATCACGTGTCCGTAAGATTTGTAGATTCCATCTTACATCATTTATTTATTCAAGAAGAAAAGAAGAGTTGTTTGGAAACAGGTTTATGAAGTGCTTATGTTTTAATAGTATAAATGTGTAAGTCAATGAAACATTATTCATTATGTTCTCGAGCTCTATAATTTTCATTTCCTTGATGTTACGACCATATATAAAAAAAATAATGCATGATTATGTGAAAAGGGAGATAAGGATTGAGTATGTGTTAAAAGAAGATTTCAAACAAATGAGATATTTTGTTGATGCTGATACACGTGAAACATTGTGGAGTCTTATTATGACGTTGACATAAAATATTTTGATTCCAATCGATAAAATAGTAGGTCAATGTTTTCAAAACTCTTGGTATTTTTATGTTATAATGTAGTTGATATACTAATTGTATTGTTGTTGCATTTTTGTTTTTAAAATAGAGAAACAATTTAAATAAGTGGTTTTTTGGCCGCGCTTAGGAGAAATATAAGAATCGACAATAAGGAGAGAGTTTTAGCGATGGAGAGAGAGAGAGAGAATTGTTCGTAATTACAATATGTGAGTCAAAGATATATTATTCATTATATTATCGAGCTCTCTAATTTTTCTTTTCCTCGATGTTACGACCACATGTGAGAAACACTGCACAATTATATGTATAAGAGGATAAGAAATGAGTAAGTGTAAAAAAAGCTTTAAATAAGCTGGAAATTTTGTTGACATTGATGAACATCAGACATTTTGGAGTCTTATTAAAGACGTTGGCAGAAAACATTTTATTTCCAATCGATAAGGATATTATGAGAGAAATGAGTCTTCGAAACTCTTGATACTTTTTATGTTATTGTCTTAATTGTATGATATATTCAATTTTGAACGAATTCAAAAATTAACTTCATGCAAATTGATGAAAAAAATAATTGTCGATTGATTTATTTGGAAAATAGATATAGAAAAACCTATTATAAACCTTTTATACAAATGTGTTACTAATTTTAAAATTTTATGATTAAAAATAATCAAAACTTTGATTGATTTGGTATTTTTAAAAAAGAAATGAAGTTAATGATGGATGATTTGAATTAGATGAAAAAGTTAGCCATTATTTGTACTGAGACTCAAGAGAGGATGATAAAAAAGAAATATCTATGGACATTATCTATAATTACTAATAAATGTGAAATCTATGGGTTGGCCTAAGAATCAATGGGGTTATGCATGTGGAAACCGATAATGGAAGATTTTGATACAAAGTTGAAGATAACGAGGAATAAGACGAAGATGAGACAAAAAAACATCGGAAATGAAGATGATGAAAAATGAGAGGGAACAAGAAGATGAGGATTGATTTATCTATTTATTATTATGAAATTATTATATATTTATGAATGATTCATTTTTGTTTCTATAATCTAAAATTACGAATAAGTTAAGAGAATGATGTTATATTTATGCATAATCAACAGTGATATACATAATCATTCGGTTTTATCGTTTTTATAGTGCTATATTCAGTTAGAACAATTAGACAATTGATTATAATGTCAATTTTGGATCATACAATAGAATCATTTTCGTTATTAAATTTAGAAAACATCATGTCCGCGCTAACGCGGGCCACTGCCTAGTATGATTTAAGTATGATAGATATTTTTTTACAATAAAAAAATAAAGAATTAAACCGAAATTGAATCAAAGTTAACACCCGTATCAATAAACGCTTATATTTTAGATTGCAGCTGTTTAGAATCGGACGCTTTGCATATAGATATTCAGATACTGTAATATTTGCTCTAATTTGTTTATATATATATATATGTTAAGAAATGGATATGATTATCCATACTTATCCATATCCACATCGGTTTCCTAAGTCGGTTATTCTTGTAGTCTAAATATCATATATAGTAAAAGCAAAGTAAATTTTCGGAATGGAGCTCTCTCATTCACCCTAAACCGTAAAATTTGGTTAATCCTTTTTATATCGGTTTGATTTAAGTTTTGTTATCGTACCGATTTTTGAATTTTGGGCTTTTATTTTTTTAGTTTTTGATTCTTTTGGGCTTGCTTTCGTTTTAACTATTTACTCGCAAACCATAGAGTTCGTATTGTTAATATAGATATGGCCGCCGTTTATTTCGTCTAGGGTTTTGTGAAAAAAAAAAAAAAATCGGAACCCTAAAAAAAAAAAAAATCAAACCCTAAAAAAATCGGAAACCCTAGCTTTGTTTCGGGCTTATATAAATATAGCTTTGTTTATCATGTACTTAAATCATCGCGAGTTTTTTAATTGCTTCGTTATTTTGGTTGGTCTTTCTCTCATCATTGTTCTCTATTATATACTTTTTAGGGGGTTTTGGTTTAGATATTTTCTATACGAGTTTTTTTTCTGTTGTGTTATCTAAACTATTGTTTCGTTTTGGTCCTAGGAAGTTTGCTTTTGTGTTCTGAGATGGTTGCAACGAAAAGCCGCATATGTCGGTGCCGGAGAATCTCGATTCCACGATGCAGCTTCTTTTTATGGCTAGCAAAGGCGACGCCAGAGGAGTCGAAGAGCTTCTTGATGAAGAAATCGATGTCAATAGCATCGATCTCGATAGCCGTACGGCGCTTCACATCGCCGCCTGCGAGGGGTATTTAGGCGTCGTTAAGGCTCTTCTCAGCCGTAGAGCTAACATCGATGGTCATGATCGATGTGTCTTCTTCTTCCATTAACCTTAGCTTTCTGTTTTTAATTTTTTCGATTATGTTGCGGCTGCTGATGCCAAGTATTATGGGAATTCAGATGTGTACAATCTCTTGAAGGCTCGAGGAGCTAAAGCTCCAGTACTTGGAGACGTTTGGTCTTTCTTTGAGATTCCTTCGATTTTCTTTTGTTTCTTGAAATTGGAGACGTTTGGTCTTTTTTTTGTTTGTTCATGTGTTGTATTATGAAAGGCTTTCCTTATCTTCGTACATTTTAGAAAACCAGGAAGATGCCGATGACTGTGGCGAACCCCCAAGAAGTTCCTGAGTATGAGCTTAATCCACTTGAGATTCAAGTCCGGAAATCTGATGGCCTCTCAAAGGCATGCTCTTTTGTTATCTTAAGACACTTTTGATCATGTAAATTTGGGAACATCATTGTTCTTAGATCAATTTAATTTATTTGAATCAATCGTGTTTGATTGTTTGCAGGGGCATATCAAGTAGCTAAATGGAATGGCATGCGAGTTTCCGTAAAGATATTTGACAAAGATAGCTACTCTGACCCTAAACGCATATATGCATTTACTTCTTGGGTCTTTTTCTATGTGTTACACTTGAGTGAGCTTAAAATAATATGCAAGTCTACAACATATAAATCAGTTTTTGAATTTTGTTTTCTAAGGGATGATTTGGTTTACCATAAAGAAACTAATTCTGCTTTGTCTTTCTGGTTTTTAATTTGATCATAAACGCATTTAAACATGAGTTGATGTTGCTAGAAAAAGTCTGGCATTCAAATGTTGTTCAATTTGTTGGAGCTGTCACCCAAAATATACCAATGATGATTGTAGTAGAGTATAATCCAAAAGTAAGCATAATTTACTTCTCTTCTCCGTTTTGATTTTACCATATTTCATCAATCATCTCAATATCTTTTCGTGTGTTACCATAATGATTCTGTTGCAGGGAAATTTAGGTGTATATCTCCAAAAGAAATGACGTCTTTCTCCTTCCAAGGCACTTAGATTTGCTCTTGATATTGCCAGATATGTTAACTTCTAATGTATTGCTTCTAAGGTTCTTGTAATTACTAGGTACCTCACCAGATGCCTTTTTTGTTTTTGCTGGTGTCTCAGGGGCATGAATTACCTCCGTGAGTGTAAACCAGATCCGATCATTCACTGTGATCTAAGGCCAAAGTAAGATAACCAAAAGCAAATGTCGATTAGATATGTTTAAGATCATGTGGTTCATACTCATTGAGGTCTTTCTTCTTCGTTTAATATTTTGAAAATTTTCGTAAGGTGCCGAGGGAAGTTGAAGATCTCGGGATTCGGTTTGATAAGATTGTCAAAATTTCACCAGACAATGCAAAAGTAGCAAACCACAAACCACGTAAAGTTGTTTGTGTTTCTAATTACTTATCTACTACGCTTTTGGTTTCTCTCTATTTTTTGGCTTAGCCCTGGTAGCATTGTTTCATTCCGTCTATATTCGTTGCTTCATTGTTTCTTAATTTTTTCTTTTTTTCTTATGTCTAGGTCTTCGCATTTTGTTGCTTCATTGTTTCTTTTTCTTTTATTCCTTATGTTAAGGTCTTCACGTTTTGCTGTTTCATCTTCCTCACTCGAGGGATTTGTTTTCGTGTGATGCGAATGTCGATGCCCTCACACAGACGAGTGTCTTTTTGGCTTGGATGGACTGTAATCATGTGTTTCCCGATACAATGATCCTTCGGTATTCAAAACTGCCTTCTGAGTTTGTTTGAGATTGTATGGATAAGAAATGGAGGCCCTGTCTCGTGGGCACCCCGCCGGTTTGTGTGGTGGATTCTTGTCCGGAGCACGCTGGAGAGGCTTATTGTTTGAGGCTTTTGTTGGATATTGTAAGGGGGCTGTGTTCGTTTTGCAGCCGCTGGCGTCTGCGGCTGCGGCCTGCGAGACGCGGCGACTGTTGTTCGTTTGGCAGACGCGCGGCTGGTCTCTGCGGCTGACCGCATGTCTGTTCGTTTGACTGACGCTTGCGATAGTTTTTTTTTTTTTTTTTTTTTGTAAAATATGCTAGCCATAGTTTTTCACTTAATTCAAATTATTTTTTTTTATGAATTTTATACATTTATATTTTTGATAAACAATATAGTTTAAATTTTGTACATCCATAATAATTTTTTATTAGTTAAGAATCATATTAATAATTGTATAATTAAATATAATTAGAACATTATAAGTTTTGTGATAAAAAATCATAAACTAAATTAAAACAATCATATTAAACTAAATCATTTAACTAACATAAAACAAAAGCAATACATCAGATCATAAAGTATAACAAAGCATAAATAATACACCAAGTCTTAAATAAACTTAAAAAGCAAAAAAAGTCATAAACTATAATATCTAATAAGGTAATCGACGTCTTCTACCATATTCATTTGTGATGGTGTCACGCAAAGCTTCCATCGCTCTATCACCGGTCGGCTCATATGGAATATGTCCACCATGATCATCATCACTGCTACTATCATCGACTTCTTCTTCTCCTGCTCCTTCTTCATCACCATGAACATGATAATCTTCTCTGTTTTGCCAACGTACAAAATCATAATCTTCCCGATCTGTATCACGTATGACGTTGTGTAGTGCCATCGTCGCTGTTACAAGCTTAATCCACTTAGTCAAACCATACTTTGGATGCTTACGATCCAAAATCCTCCATTTTGTTTTCCATACTCCAAATGTTCGTTCAATATATGATCGCAAACTCGAATGCTTTGGGTTGAACAACTCTCGTGTGTTTGTAGGTGGTCCTCCTCTAGCAAATTGCTCAAGATGATTGATATGCTCAAATTAATACCCTAAACAGTACTAAAGCAGTTGCTGCAGTATATCAGGGGTCGAACATAAGAACTCAGAGAAATCGCACAATAGATTATATAGTTATCAAATCAAGCTAAGCAATTCAGATTAAACAAAAAGCAGTAAGCAGTAAACGAGTTGTAAATCGATGGGAAAGAGATAGGTTCAGGGATATTTCTCAGGAAATCGATGAATGCAAATAAACTAACTAATCAGGGTTCAGGTTACGCACGGTTCTCGAACTCAAATCACTAGAGTATAATTAACCAACTATCGTTTCGAAAACTATCTAAATCTAAACTTCAGAATCCCAAATTTCTTTGCAAATCCGTAAGAATAAATCAGCCTTAATTTCAGGTTTGATATGTTCACAAATCAATTAAACCAAATCTCTTTGCGAATAATCAATTTGCTCACCTTAAGTTCTATCAGGTAATTAATCGCACTGTCGTGCCTAATCAATTATCCTAAGATCTAAGTTCTAGGTGATCAATCTAGAATTAGCTTTGAGAACAACCTAAGGCGAAGAACTAATTCAGATTATGAACCCTAAATAACTAATCAACCTAGCATTCGAAGAAATCCCTTATGAGAATCCCTAAACCTAACAAGAGATCTACTCAGACATGCAAATTGAATCAATAAACATGTTTGAATAAATACTCAGTAGAAAAAAAGAAAGAGTAACAAAAGGGTTCGAAATCTTCTCTCGACGAACAGAGTTTCAGACTTGTCTCCCTTCAAAAGCTCTCTCAAAAATCCAGAATAAAATAAAGCGTAGCCAACAAAGTGGCTGTAAAATCCCTATAAATAACCTAAATCACGTTTTGAGGCTTCTTGTAAATATTAAAGACTTCTGGACCAAGTTACAATTCTTCAACTCTTCATTAAAGTCACGGGTCGTGTCTGCTGTGATGAGTGTCGATCGATACCAGGGGGTATCGATCGATGCTCGACGTGAAATCGGGTCTCAGCAACACGAACTTCATCTTTGCTCCAGAATGCTCCAGAAAGCTCCAATATCTCCTATTATGCTCCAAACGTGCTAAGACCTGTAAAAGACTCTAAAACACTACGAAATAGCAGAAAGACTCTATAAAACGGACTTATATCATGGCCTAAAAGGGGTAAAAACCATGATATATCAACTCCACCAGACTTAGCCTTTGCTTGCCCTCAAGTAAAACAGAAAACTAAACCAGAGAAAGAGGTTTGAAAACGCGGAGACTCACCTGTTCAGGAACCATCGCAGAGATCCTTTTCCCAAGCACCCAAATGTCACCTAACCAGCTTTTGATCTAACCACCATGTACTTCTCCGTAGACATTCGCAGCTTTTCCAGACTCCACACATTATCTCGCAACATTGTTCAAATAAAATCCTCATCGCCAGTTTTATCGCTGCAGCTAATGTTCAAGAACCTTCTAGATTCTTTACCATACAATATCATGACAAGGAACCATCCAATTTCACACTTTTTGTATCACTTTCTTTCCCCCATACTTATTTCTTATTATGTTCTTTTTTTTTTTTAAATCTGCATATACACATCAAGGTCCGAAACGCGAGTATTGATGGTGTTTGCCACCGAATCCCCGGTTCTTCTCTCTCTATGTATCAAAGGTTTAAGCGAATAGTGGTATCACGGGAAATTTTCCTAACCTCGCTTTCAACCTTTGTGTGATCATTCCCTCTTAAGTAGAATAATGGAATCGCTGGAAATTTTCCTAGCCCTCTACTCAGAAGAAAATCATTTCAATATTTTATGCTCTTATTTATCAACTTATAACAGGGGAGAGAGATACCATTACTTTAAACATATGGGTTCCTTTGTCAGATATGAATGATGAATCAAGCTCTGTAAACACTAACCACATCGATGAAGTGCAAAAATTTGGCTCATTCTTTAGAGGAACTCTGCTGGAGACATGGATGTTTTCTAGTCAACTGGTCAGTCCTTGGATTTTTCATTAGTCGATCTAGAGCTGATCCTGCAACACTGGTCACTCAAAAACAATATCAAAACAACAATTCAAGCACAGGATCATCATCTCCAACAAGTTTTGACTCAATAAAACAACAAATGACTCGATAAAACAACTAACTCTAAGAAAAACAAACACAATGTCAGCAGACACCTCCTCCAGACTTGAACAACACTGTCCCCAGTGTTATCTAGCCTAGAGTATGTAAAAGAAAACAAAAGAACATAATAGAACGAAGAGAAACAAGAAGTTACCGTGCTGGAACATCTGGTATCGATCGACACACGGCTTGGTATCGCGAATTTCCTTGGGTCTTCCCTCTGTGTCAACTGCCGCAGCGGTAGTGACTTGCGTCTTGCCTCGATAAAGAGTGCCTTAATTTCTTCCTCAATTTCTCTGCAATCTTTGAAGTGACTAAGCAGAGGCTAGCCCTCTAGAGCTTCTTCAAAAGTGAACGAGTGGGGTATCCTTCGTACTCTCTTCTCAAAGCCAAGCAGCTGCATTGGAGTGATGGGGTCTCTGAGATGTTGAGGAATAGAATTCAGCTTCTTGGTCTTGCAAACTCTTTCTTCAATCAACTCAGGCGTTTTCATAGTTTCTGGCTCGATCTGCGATGGGTATCGACCGACACCAGGTAGGGTATCGATCGATACTCTCGCTCTTGAATCGTCCCTGGCAGATATATCATCATCAAAAGGAGGCTACACAACCGATTTATCCAACAAAGCTTTGCATCTGGTGTCCTCACATTCCTTCTTTGTCATAATACGAGGCATATGATAAGGTATTATGGGTTTGTACACCCTCTCCTTGAAAATCTCAGCCTTCTTCTCGACCTGCATCTCAGCATCGATCGATACTGGAGGGGTATCGATCGATACATGTGATTGTCCATCCACTCGTGCAGGTGTTTTGACCGGTATCGTTCGACACTGGCTGGTATCGATCGATACCTGCGCGATTTCAGAATCCCAGTCGTCATCTTCAACAGCATCGTCGAAAATTCCTGCATCAATACGCTTTTCTACCACTGCAGTGGCTTCTTTAGCACTTCCTATGGTGATTGCATTGACGTGTGCTCTTGGATTTTCAGTTTTTCCTGGAACAAAACCTTCCTGCCTTTTCACAGCTGCTGCTGTCTGAGCGACCTGAGTCTCCAGCTTCCTCTGACAAAGGTTG
The DNA here is from genome assembly GCA_002933935.1 of Eutrema yunnanense. Lineage (NCBI taxonomy): Eukaryota > Viridiplantae > Streptophyta > Magnoliopsida > Brassicales > Brassicaceae > Eutrema > Eutrema yunnanense. The sequence goes on along the minus strand of PKML01043579.1, from coordinate 265,418 downwards.
ACAGCTTCAATCTTCCCATTCAGATGGTCAATCTTCCCAGTCAGATCAGTGTACAGATGGTCAATCTTCCCATTAAAATCCACTTGCAGTTTTTGCTGTCCCTGAAGAATCTGCTTAAGCATGGATTCCATCTTATTCTCTGTGGATTTTGGAGAGATGGGCTGGTACGAAGAGTTCCCGTAATTGCGAGTGTTGTTGTCGAAGTTACGGTTGTTGTTGTACCCAAATTGCTGACCCTGAAAACCATAACCACCAACATAGTTAACATCCTCCACTTCAGCTCCACCGATATTATCTACTCCATCAGCAAAGTGTACAGCTTTCTTCGACTTCCCAATCAGAATATCTAGCTTCGCTTGAACTTCAGAAATCTGAGATCCATCAATTCCTGCAGCCTGCTTCTTCCGCTCGAAATCAGCATTCTTGGTGCTATTGCTAGATGCCAAGTTCTCAATTAGCACTATCGCATCATCTGGATACCTGGTGTTGAAGTTCCCATTACTCGCAGTATCCAAAGCCATCTGGTACCTCCAATCGATCCCTCTGTAGAAAGTACCCAGCAGATGAACCTGATTGAACCCATGGTGCGGACAATCTCTCTGATATGACTTGAAACGAATCCAAGCAGCCTTGAGTGCCTCTGTTGGACCTTGAGAAAACTGAGAAATTTTGTTCCTGAGCTCTTCGGATCTCGCATCATCATAGAAATTGCACATGAATGCATTATTCGTCTCATCCCATGTAGTTAGCGAACCAGGAGCCAACTGATTCAGCCAATAAGCACCATCCCCACTAAGAGAGTGTGGGAAAAGTTTGCAGAAAAGGAACTCATTGGGCACTCCATTGTACTTCATACCAGTGACCAAATCTTCGAACCTCTCGATATGATCCATGGGATGTTCATGAGATAGCCCATGGAAAGGATTCTGACTCACAAGAGCGTAGTACGTAGGCTTCAGCTCAAAGTCATTCCTCTGAAAAGTTGGGATGCGAATCGCAGATCGATTGGCAAAGAACTGATCAGGTCTGTTGTGCTCACCAAGTGTTCTACCTCGATCAACTCCAGCATTCCCAACGTTGGCTTGCGCAGCTGGCGCGACAATTTGACCAACAACAGCAGGAGGGGCAATGACGTTTCCAGCCTCATCAAGTCGCTGCCCTCTCTCATTGCATACTTGACCCTCTTGGTCACTCAAGACTCCAGCTTCACCAGCTCTTAAAACCACTGGGTTGTTCATCCCTGATGTTTGCTTTGTCTTTCTGTTTGCGCGTTCTAAACGTGCTAGCTTGTCTAACGATAGATTGACTAGCGGAGTGCTCTTGTTTCTTCTGGTTTCACAATTAGGCATGCACCTGAAAACAAACCACTAGACAAGGCACATAAGTAACCAAAAAAAAATACGTTGAGTATCGAACGACACTGATGGTATCGATCGATATCAACAAAGAAATCGCCTACGTATCGACCGATACTAGGTAGTATCGAACGATACTGACGAACTTAGTCGAAACTCGACAGCTAAAATCTAAAGGCGAAATTGAGTCCCCGGCAACGGCGCCAAATTTGATATGCTCAAATTAATACCCTAAACAGTACTAAAGCAGTTGATGCAGTATATCAGGGGTCGAACACAAGAACTCAGAGAAATCGCACAATAGATTATATAGTTATCAAATCAAGCTAAGCAATTCAGATTAAACAAAAAGCAGTAAGCAGTAAACGAGTTGTAAATCGATGGGAAAGAGATAGGTTCAGAGATATTTCTCAGGAAATCAATGAATGCAAATAAACTAACTAATCAGGGTTCAGGTTACGCACGGTTCTCGAACTCAAATCACTAGAGTATAATTAACCAACTGTCGTTGCGAAAACTATCTAAATCTAAACTTCAAAATCCCAAATTTCTTTGCAAATCCCTAAGAATAAATCAGCCTTAATTTCAAGTTTGTTATGTTCACAAATCAATTAAACAAAATCTCTTTGCGAATAATCAATTTGCTCACCTTAAGTTCTATCAGGTAATTAATCGCACTGTCGTGCCTAATCAATTATCCTAAGATCTAAGTTCTAGGTGATCAATCTAGAATTAGCTTTGAGAACAACCTAAGGCGAAGAACTAATTCAGATTATGAACATTAAATAACTAATCAACCTAGCATTCAAAGAAATCCCTTATGAGAATCCCTAAACCTAACAAGAGATCTACTCAGACATGGAAATTGAATCAATAAACATGTTTGAATAAATACTCAATAGAAAATAAGAAAGAGTAACTAAAGGGTTCGAAATCTTCTCTCGACGAACAGAGTTTCAGACTTGTTTCCCTTGAAAAGCTCTCTCACAAATCCAGAATAAAATAAAGCATAGCCAACAAAGTGGCTGAAAAATCCCTATAAATAACCTAAATCACGTTTTGGGGCTTCTTGTAAATATTAAAGACTTCTGGACCAAGTTGCAATTCTAAAACTCTTCATTAAAGTCGCGGGTCGTGTCTGCTGTGATGAGTGTCGATCGATACCAGGGGGTATCGATCGATGCTCGACGTGAAATCGGGTCTCAGCAACACGAACTTCAGCTTTGCTCCAAAATGCTCCAGAAAGCTCCAATATCTCCAATTATGCTCCAAACGTGCTAAGACCTGTAAAAGACTCTAAAACACTACGGAATAGCAGAAAGACTCTATAAAACAGACTTATATCATGGCCTAAAAGGGGTAAAAACCATGATATATCATTGATATCGCATCTTACGATGCAGACCAAGATACCCTGTTCTGGTGGAATATCCGGAGTCAACTAGATAGTACTTTCCATTAGGCGGATGTGGAAAAGAAGATTCATACCTCGCACAATGAGTCAAAACCTTTGAATCATGTGCTCTACCTGGTACACCGACATATGCGTATATGAATTTCATATCGAAGTTGCATATAGCAAGGACATTCATTGTAGGTTCCCGCTTTTTACCTCTATATGCTTCTGCAGTTCGACTAGGAGGACGAACTGGGACATGAGTTCCATCAAGTGCTCCAATACAATCTTTAAATGGTCGATATCGATCCCCATTCGTCAAAACAGAGTGTACTCTTGCAAACTCACCTTCTTCTGGTTTTAGTATATCTGCTGCAAACTTGAGGAGAACACTCAAAACGTCATCAAGTTTCCTTTTCACTGTATCCAATGACCGTTGATATCTTTCAGCTATAACCCGCATAGTCATATCTTGACCAACCACCTCAAGAAACATGGCAACAGATTCCTCAACGTAGACATTTTCAGACTCTCTTAACCCAAATCGCCTAGCTAGCATCTTACATAAATCTTCAAAAGTTCTTTGCTTCATTCGAAGAATATCATAACATTGCTGATCTGATCCATGCATAAGTTGTTGAACATGACGCCATCATGCACCTCGATCTGTTCTATGACTCAATCTTGCAGAAGTAAGCAAATCAAACAAACCAAGTTCATCATCATCATCATCATCCAATATCCATCTTCTAACCATCTGCAAAATCCTAGTGAAATTTTTAAAAACTTATATATAAGACTAAAAGCATAATTGTAAACCAAAAGACATAAACAAAGTTATAAACCAATATTATATATATAATAATAAAGCTGAAATCATTATCCAAAATACTAAAAAAGTCAACATTAGTAGTTATAAGTAGCTAAACAAAAAAAAAGCATAAACAAAAGTCTATCATAGAGTTTTGTTCCGGTCCTATGCTCCAAATAGCTAATCTTGTCTTCAACACTAGGAAATGCTACAAAACCCTGACGGTTCGCTGCATCCGCTAGAAGATGATCAACCGATGCTCTGTGAAATGGAGACCACTTTCTCACTCCAGGCAATTCACTAAGTACTTCTAGTACACGCTCAACACTAGAAGCATATTCACGCTACAACATCTGTTCCGCTATTTTATTCTTCTGTGTAAGAATGGTATTACGTGCAACAATAGTCTCTATAATTACATCTTTCTCTTTACGCCTTCTTTTTGTTCTTGAACTTCCACCTTGGGTTTGTTTCCCTATAGCTTGGGTTTGTGTCTCTGGCACTTCCATGTCTATATCAACAGATCAATCAGCTTCATCCTCATTATTTCCATTCACTCTAGAATTTAAACTAGCTTCTCCTTGTTGAGCACTCCATCCTTCTGCTCCCGTCACAGTAATACCACCAAATTCCCCTTCAAACAAATCCATATTAGGAGTCGGCTTCTCTCTATATTTTCTAGCACCAGACCATTCCTATATATAACAAAAATAAACAAGAAGTATTAGCCAAAAAGACTAAACCAATTTCTGTTATTATATTGATTTCACATTGGTTATGATCATATTAATAAGAGAAGTAGTAAGACTCAAGTTATAGCAAAACAATTAATAAGAGAAGTAATCATTATTGATACGATTTCAGAATTAGATCAATCACATCCCCATATGTCATTATTAAAAGTCACAAACCATTTCTATTATTTTCGTCATCTGTTGATATTAGATTAGGGTCACGAACAGACCCTATATATATATATCATCATATCCAAGTCTTAATACTTCTCTTATGAACAGACTCACCCATCTTTTAACATAAATCTAAAAAGGGAAAACGAGAAGAAGAAGGTTAATTACCGCTACTCATTGATCCCACCAATCATCAGACATGTCCAATCTTCCCATATCATCATATCCAAGTCCAGTTCTATTGTGCGTTAACTTGTTGAATTTGGCCCATGCTTTTCTATTTGAATCATACTTGTTTTTGAATTTTTCCATTGGAGGAATCCCCTCCCAAATTTCTCTTCAAACTTCTTTATAATAAAGTCTTTCCCAGTTTGATTCATTCCAAGCTTCGTTTTGTTTCCTTTTCTTTTCTCATCCGCATAGAGATGAAAAAAATACCGACATTCCTCATCGGACCAATTCTAAAATAACAATATTAAATCAGTCACAATATCAGCAAATAAATAACCCACAAATTACTTACATCAATAGCCATATTTCTTACTTATCTTTGATCCTTGCTCAAAATCTTGTGGAGAAATCCTAAAAACAACCTGCAAAAGACAAAAAGAAACAACTCAATTGCATTAATAAAGAAAAAATAAAAACAACTCAATTGCATCAATTGCATTCACGTCTGTGTATCTAATCAAACTTATATCAACTCAATTGCATTAATAATGTTCCTATCACTTTCATGTACGAAGGGGTCAAAGATAAATGTATCAATCTAAGTGTCTGATAGGCATCATTGGGTCAAAGCCATTTACTTTATTTGGGTTGCTATGAGTAAAGCTAATACCGATCCCTAAACCTCATCATAAATCTCTATTCTAACGTTTGAGCACAAGACATCACAACGCTAGTTTCAACATAGATCTGATATTGTCCCCTTTTATATGACAGCATATCTAATCAAGACTTATATGGCATAGATACACATACAAAGTAAGGTGAATCGAATGAGATACAGACAACTTATATGGCATAGATACACATACAAAGTAAGGTCATAATAATACTGTCCAACTCATGGAAATCAACAAGGGAATACAACTTCTGGCTTCAAAATGGATAAGAGAATGATAATGTCCCAATTATACAAGAGCAAGAGCAATCGAATCGATGAATCAGATACAGAAAAAGGGAGAAGAGATGCAACAAGAGAGATATCTCACCGACAATCGAATCACATACAGAAAAAGCAATTCAAAAATATACACACGGTGATGCAACAAGAGAGATACCTCGAACAGACTCTACTGCTTCATCAAGAACAAGGGAGAAGAGATGAAGGGAGAAGTGAAGTAGATGAAAAACTTCAGCGAAGAGATGACTTTCGGCGCAGAGAGAAGAGATCGACACTTACAATTTAGGGTTAATGGGATTTTTGTAATTTATTGTAATAATAAGGGTATTTTCGTCTTTTACCATTCCAGTCGCAGCTCAATCGCAACGCAACGCTAGAAAAATCCAGCGTCCAAAAATTTGAATCGCAGATTGCTGCGACCAGACGCTGCGTTTGGCCGCAGGAGGCTGCGACAGGCGAACAAATAACCTTTGGCCGCTGGCCGCAGCCTCCTGCGGCTGCCAAACGAACGGACCCTATATGTATCTTACATATCTAACTTAAAAAAAAAGAAGGAAAATTGCGACTTAAAAAAATGAAAGGAAAAACTGGGTGTTGACTCAGTTCGAACCGCAGAAGTGAAAGTTAAGGAAAATTGGACTCAACCATTTAAGCTATATTAACAATTGTGGCCCAAAATATTTTCTTATAATATTTAGCATAAAGCAAATGTTTCACCTGCTTTACAGCAGCGACGGGCCTGCAACTGATTCTTGGTAGGTACAAATCCACTATTCCCAGTGTCTGCCTTTGGCTTTTGTTTATCGTAATTGCAAAAGTTATAGTGATTGGAAACTGTTTGCGTTTCATCCTGAAATGAAATCTTGCTTATGTTGGAGAAACAAATATCCTAAGAATAAGTAGCCTCGTTCCACTACACAAACCACCCTTAGGATCGATGTTCCTAAGCAACATGATAAATGTACCAACTTTCAAACCCAAACTGTGATTTGGTAATCTAGACACCTTAACACCATTTAGAAACTCCTCAGTGTAAATCATATTACCTGGACCGTTTTGATAAGATGACTCAGCTATTTCAGATGGTACTTTGGATGCGTCATTAGTATCGAGTCCTCAATCTGATGTATCAATACTATCACAACTTAGATATATAGGTTTTTTCTTCACCTGATACGTACAAAACAATCATTAGTATAGTGATTATACATAAACAATAATTAATATCCGTCAAACATAATTACCACGAATATATATAAAAAAATTACCGTGTAATTTCGCGAGCATGTAGTCGTTTATTATTTCCACATCTTCGTTCCTTGGACTCAATATCGCCCTCTCTTGAAAGAACTTACGATCAGTTTTTGCGGCAAATAATTGTCCATAAACTTCAACTACTATTGCTGTGATAGGATCTTTGCAATATGTGATCAACAAATCATCGGGAATATCAATCTCGGTTTCTCCATTATCATTCTTATTTATATTTTCATCACCAATATCCAATATCCATTTGAAAAAAGTTGCAAGTTCAAGCATTTCACGACTATTATCTCCAGCGATAAGCCGCATGTTCTGTGTAAGTCTCAACACCTTGCAGCTAGACCAAAGAAAAGATGAATTTAAGTAGCCAAAATAATTTCTACTTTGGCAAGATTTGTCTAAAGTCGTCTCCAAAGACGATAAATTTACCAACGAACGGTTTATCACATTTTAGTTGATCACACATAGTTTTATCCAAAGTCTGAGTTTAGCTTCTTTAATCAATTCTGCAAGATTTGATTCAGATTTGATCGAACACGTCGTAAACCGATTCATCACAATATGGATTGCAAACCTCGAGTGAGTTATCCGACCTCCTTGTAATAGTAAAGCAACAATTTCACTCGATGCAACATTGAAGACAATAAGACCCTTCGATTGTAAAGCAGGTCCTAGTAAGTTCTAGAAATAGGTTTTCCCAATACCTGGCCAGAACCAAAAACGAAAAATTTACCTCCAATACCAGTATATACAACGTGTAGAATCTCATCATGAATACGCATATGCTCGTCCATTATGGCATCTCGACATGTTTGATCTGCAGATACTCGCAATCGTAACTTTTCTCACCCCGAATAAGAGGATTACCACATGTATTCATGATGACATCTTCCGGAAATGGGATATGTGATATATCATGGTTTTTACCCGTTTTTAGCCATGATATATGTCCTATTAATAGAGTCTTTCTAGTATTTTGGAGTTTTTTAGAGTCTTTTTCAGGTTTTAGGTACGTTTGGAGCATAATTGGAGATATTGAAGCATTCTGGAGCTTTTTGATAGAAGCAGATGATCATGTAACTGAGAGTCGACACATAAGATGAGTATCGATCGATACACTTATGGTATCGGTCGTCACCCATTGTGAAGGCCTAGAATCGCGACTTTCCGAAGATTTGAAGAATTGCAATTTTCCCCAAAAGACTTTATTATTTACAAGAAATCCCAAAACGTGTTTAAGAGTATTAATTAGGTTTTTCAGCCACTTTGTCCATTACGCTTGATTTTACTTTGGTTTGGTGAGAGAGCTTTTGAGGGAGACAAGTCTGAAACTCTGTCCGTCCGAGAGAAGATTTTGAACCCTTGTTTTACTCTATTCTTTATTATTTACTCAAGGATTTATTCAGTCATGTTTATTGTTACAATCTCCATGTCTGAGTAGATCTCATGTTAGGTTTAGGGTTCTCATAAGGGATTTCTTTGAATGCTAGGTTGATTAGTTGACTAGGGTTCATAATCTGAATTAGTTGTTCGCCTTAGGTTGTTCTCAAAGCTAATTCTAGATTGATCACCTAGAACTTAGATCTTAGGTTAATCGAGTAGGCACGACAGTGCAATTGAGAAACCTGATAGAATTTAGTGTGATCAAAATAACTATTCGCAAAGAGATTTGGTTTAGTTGTTTTGTGAACAAATCAAACTTGAACTTTAAAGCTGTTTTAGACTTTAGGATTCGCAAAGAGATTTGGAATTCTAGGATTTAGGCTTATATAATTCTCTCAACGACAGTTGGTTAATTATAATGTCATGATTTGAGTTCAAGAACCGTGGTTTAATCCTAAACCCTGATCAGTTAGTTTATCTGCATTCATTGATTTCCTAATAAATACCCTGAGCCTATCTTTCTTCCATCAAACTTACAATAGTTTAATTTACGTATTGCTTTCAATTACATTTATAACTTAGCTTAATTCTCATCTATACAATCTATTGTGTGATTTCTTGAGTCTCTGTGGATTCGACCCTTAAATACTACAATCGACAAAGTTGTTAGTACTTAAGGTATTACATTTGAGCTTATCAAATTTGGCGCCGTTGGCGGGGATTCTTAATTCGCCATTAGATTTTAGTCTAGAATTTCGACTAAGCCCGTGTATCGATCGATACAAGTCAGTGTCGGTTGATACTCGTCGTAAGTTTCCTGGTATCGATCGACACCACCCAGTGTCGGTCGATACTCATCGTTTTTTTGTTTTTTTGTTACTTACGTGCTTTGTCTAGTGTGTTTCAGGTGTATGCCCACTCGCGGAACCAGGAGGAACAAGAGCACTCAGCTAGTCAACCTTTCCAACAAGGAGCTAGCAAACTTGGAACGTGCAAACAAGAAAACAAAGAAGCCAGCAGAGATGAATAATCCAATGGTATTGACTCGTTATGATGCTGGAGCTTTGAGAGACAAAGAGGGTCAATTGTGCAATGAGAGAGGGCAACGACTTGATGGAGATGGAAACGTCATTGTCCCTCCAGTTGTTATTGGTGAGATTGCCGCGCCAGCTGCGCGCGACAACGAGGGGAATGCTGTGGTTGGTCATGGTAGAATAATTGGTGAATACAAAAGGCCTGATCAGTTCTATGCCAATCGATCAGCGATTCACCCTCCTGCTTTTCAGAGAAATGACTTTGAGCTGAAACCTGCATACTTCACTCTTGTGGGTCAGCATCCTTTTCATGGTCTTTCTCATGAACACCCGATGGATCACATTGAGAGGTTTGAGGACTTGGTTACTATCATCAAATACAATGGAGTGTCCAATGATTTCCTCTTCTATAAGCTCTTCCCATACTCTCTTGGTGGAGATGCAGCTTAATGTCTTAAGCAGTTGCCCCCTGGATCACTGACTACCTGGGAGAAGACTAAGAATGCGTTCCTGAACCATTTCTATGATGATGCAAGATCCGAGGAGCTGGGAAATTGAATCTCCCAATTTGCACAAGGATCAACTGAGGCATTCAAGGCTGCTTGGGTGAGATTCTGGTCATATCAGAGGGATTTTCCACATAACGGGTTCACCAAGGTTCAGTTGTTGGGTATCTTCTTCAGATGGATTGATTGGAGGTATCAGATGGCCTTAGATGCTGCAAGTAATGGGAACTTCAACACCAGATATCCTGATGATGCTTACGTGCTTATCGAGAAATTGGCGTCTAGCAATAACACCAAGAATGCAGATATAGAGCGCAAGAAGCAAGCTGGTAACTTGGATGGCAGCCAAATCGCAGAGGTGAAGGCTAAGCTGGATTCGATGCACAATCTGTTGATGGGAAAGACAAATAAGGCTGTCCACTTTGCTGCTGATGTCAAGAACTTCGATGAAGATAAAGTGGAAGATGTTAACTACATTGGTGGAGCTGGATATCAGGGACAACAGTATCAATATCTACAGAAACCAATTCAGAACAGTGGATACACCAGAACCTATGGGAATTCGTCCTACCAATCTCCACCACCCAAAACTCCTGAAAACAAAGTTGAATCTATGCTGGAACAGATTCTTAAGGGACAGCAGAAGATGACAATAGACTTTAATGGGAAGATGGATGCCATGTATACTGATCTGAAAGGGAAAATTGAAGCTCTCAGTATTCATCAGAAGATGCTGGAAACTTAAGTACCTCAGACTGCAGCAGCTGTCAAGGGAAAGATGGTTCATTCACAGAATGAATACGTCAATGCAATCACCTTAAGGAGTGCTAAAGAGGTCACTGCAGTGGTAGAAAAGGGTTTGGATAAAGAGAAATTCGTGGACTTAGAAGAAGTTGAAGGTGATTTTGAGCCTGATACGCCTGTGTTGACCAACACCACTATGTGTATCGATCGACACCAACCTGAAGAAACGACACATAAGCCTTGGGTCGAACGACACCAATCTGGTGTCAATCGACACCCCTCGCAGACTGAGCCAGAAATTGTGAAAAAACCAGAGATGACTGAGGAACGCGTTTACAAGCCTAATGTGCCATATCCTCGACCACCTAGACATCTCATGAATCTAATAATTGCAGAGAAGTTGCTCGGTTTTGAGAATATGGTAAGGTGAGTTCCCCATACTATGTCTTTTGAAGAAGCTTTGGAATACCGCCATTTGCTTTGTCACTTCCAAGATTGCAGAGAAACTCTAGAAGAGATCAAGGCACTCTTCATCAAAGCAAGAAGCGCACCACCACCAATGAAGCAGTTGACTAAGAGGGAAGACCCATGAAAATTTTCAGTTCCATGCTCTATCTCTGGAATTGAATACAAAGAGTCTCTCGTTGATTCAGGGTCTAGCGTCAATGTCATGTCAAAGGCAATTGCAGAGAGGTTGGGAATTGCTGATATAAGACCTCCTACGATGACTCTCGCATTCGCGAACTCTTCCACCTCAGTTCCATACGGTACAATCCCTGATTTGCTTGTTAAAGTAGGAGATTGCCTGGTTCCTGCTGATTTTCAGGTTGTGGAGATGAGTGCAAGATCTAGTACGCCTTTGATTCTAGGAAGACCGTTCATGGCTACAGTTGGTGCAGTTATAGACACTCCCAGTAAGAGGATCTCGTTCTCATACATTGACAAGGAGATCTCCTACAAAGCCATCCCCTCTGGAAGAGCTCCCACACATATCTCTTGCATCACTGTTGTTACAGGAGAGCCGTTGATGGTTGATCTTTTAGAAGAGCCTTATGATGAGTCAAATGTCATAGACATTTTAGATGGTCCTCCTATCATCACCAAGAAAGACATCAAAACGGCCAAGGCAAAGAAGAAGGTGAAGAACAAAAGAGTCAAGGGTGATGCCTATATGACTTTAATCCCTCAGAAGTGTGATGGAGATTCGATTGAGTATAAGGTGAAGTGCAAAGGAACCTCAAAACCATTCTCTAAGGCTAGAGTTATTCTTACTTCGGAGCTGAAAGAGAAATGAAAGGAGGTTGTGGAGAGCATGTTGAGCAGAACTCTGAAGGTGGAAGTGTCTAGTTGTAGAACTTGCCTGGGAGTAAGTTCTCAATTTTCTCCTGACTGATCACATGAGCCAAAGTCAAGCTAGTGACGTAAAACAAGTACTTGGTGGGAGGCAACCCACTGGTGAGTCTGTACATAAGTTCTTTTACTTCTTTTGATTTTTGTTTTTGGTTTTTTGTGTTTTATGTGAATCAGGTGCAAAGAGGCTCAGTGTCGGGCGACACCACACCAAAAAAAAAAAAAAAATGGTGTGGTAAGCGTGGAGGCAAGCCACTGGGACAAACATGACACCACATGCATCAATGTTGATGTCAAAGAGTCTCTGTGTCGACCTAAGCCTAGTATCGCTCGATACCAGTGATGTGTGTCGGTCGACACCCGTACTCCACTCAGGTAACTTTTCTGATTTTTACGCATTCAGTTGGCTGTTATAATTTATTTTACCGCCTTTGGGCTAGATAACACTGGGGACAGTGTTGTTTAAGTCTGGGGGAGGTAGTTGCTGACATTGTGTTTGTTTTTCTTAGAGTCAGTCGTTTTTGAGTCAAAATTTGTTTTATTGAGTCAAAACTTGTTGGAGATGATGATCTTTTTCTTGAATCTATTGTTCTGACCTTGATTCTAATTGACCATTGTTACATAATCAGTTCTAGATCAGACTAATGAAAAATCCAAAGGCTGACTAGTTACTAGAAAACACCCATGTTTCCAGCAGAATCCATTAAAGCATGAGCTAATTTTTGCACTTCATCGATGTGGTTGATGTTCATAGAGCTTGATTCCTCATTCATATCTGACAAAGGAACCCATGTGTAGAAAGTAATGGTATTCCTCTCCCTTGTTATAAGTTAATAGATAAAATCATGAAATTATGAAATGATTTTTTCTAAGTAGAGGGATAGGAAAATTTCCAGCGATCCCATTATTCTACCTCAAAAGGAATGATCACACAAAGATGGAAGCGAGGTTAGGAAAATTTCATGTGATACCATTATTCGCCTACACCTTTGATTACTTTTGAGGGAAGAACCGGGGATTCGGTGGCAAACACCATCAATACTCGCTTTTCGAACCTTAATATGTATATGCAAGAGAACATGATGTGAAATAAGTATGGGGGAGAGGAACCAATACCAAAAAGTGTGAAAATTAGGTGGTTCTTTTGTCATGATATTGTATGGGAAAGAGTCTACAAGGTTCTTGGCATTGATTACAGCAATGAAACTGGCGATGAGGGCTTTATTGGACGATGCTATGAAATAATGTGTGTAGTCTGGGAAGCTGCGAATGTCTACGGAGAAGTACATGGTGGTTAGATTTAGAACTGGTTAGGTGATATGTGGAGCACTAAGGAAAAAGGTCATTGCGGTATGTCAAGAACATGTGAGTCTCCGTGTTTTCAAACCTCTTTCTCTGGTTTAGTTTTCTGTTTTGTTTGAGGGCAAGCAAAGGCCAAGTCTGGGGGAGTTGATATATCATGGTTTTTACCCGTTTTTAGCCATGATATAGGTCCTATTTATAGAGTCTTTCTAGTATTTTGGAATCTTTTAGAGTCTTTTCAGGTTTTAGGTACGTTTGGAGCATAATTGGAGATATAGAAGTATTCTGGAGCTTTTTGGACAGAAGCAGATGATCATGTAACTGAGAGTCGACACAGGAGATGAATATCGATCGATACACTTAAGGTATCGGTCGATACCCATCGTGAACGCCCAGAATCGCGACTTTCTGAAGATTTGAAGAATTGCAATTTGCCCCAGAAGACTTTATTATTTACAAGAAATCTCAAAATGTATTTAGGAGTATTAATTAGGTTTTTCAGCCACTTTGGCCATTACGCTTGATTTTACTTTGGTTTGGTGAGAGAGCTTTTGAGGGAGACAAGTCTGAAACTCTGTCCGTCCGAGAGAAGATTTCGAACCCTTGTTTTACTCTCTTCTTTATTATTTATTCAAGGATTTATTCAGTCATGTTTATTGTTACAATCTCCATGTCTGAGTAGATCTCCTGTTAGGTTTAGGGTTCTCATAAGGGATTTCTTTGAATGTTATGTTGATTAGTTGACTAGGGTTCATAATCTGAATTAGTTATTCGCCTTAGGTTGTTCTCAAAGCTAATTCTAGACTGATCACCTAGAACTTAGATCTTAGGTTAATCGATTAGGCACGACAGTGCAATTGAGAAACCTGATAGAATTTAGGGTGATCAAAATAACTATTCGCAAAGAGATTTGGTTTAGTTGTTTTGTGAACAAATCAAACTTGAACTTTAAAGTTGGTTTAGACTTGAGGATTCGCAAAGAGATTTGGAATTCTATGATTTAGGCTTAGATAATTCTCGCAACGATATTTGGTTAATTATAATTTCATGATTTGAGTTCAAGAACCGTGCTTTAATCCTGAACCCTGATCAGTTAGTTTATTTGCATTCATTGATTTTCTGAGAAATATCCTAAGCCTATCTTTCTTCCATCAAACTTACAACAATTTAATTTATGTATCGCTTTCAATTACATTTATCACTTAACTTAATTCTCATCTATATAATCTATTATGTGATTTCTTGAGTCTATGTTGATTTGACCTTTAAATACTACAATCGACAAAGCTGTTAGTACTTAGGGTATTACATTTGAGCTTATCAATATGAGAGAAATTAGACAAAGAACTCCCATTGATAAGTAGAAGTTGCTCTATCTCGGTCAAAGCAAAGTTTTTAATCTGATATACAAATAGTCTTAGATATGCGGAACATTAAACGAAAATAAATTAATATCACAGACAATACAAAACTCAATATATCACATATATATAAAAATATTTTACTTGGTGATCTTCCTCTACTAGAATAACATGTCCTTAGACAAAATATCTCAAGTAGTATCTCAAACTCTTGAAGAGATTGCAATACTATTTGTAGTCAACATGATTACCAATAACCTACAAATATATCTCCTATATACACAGGCTTTTTGAAGAAAGAGTCTAGAATTTCTTTCACTGTTTTTATATTCTCAAAACTCGTTGGACCTTTTAGGATGTTGAGCAAAATCCTCAAATAATACGTCTCACTTATAGACATTGACATACAGTAAAACCTCTATAAATTAATAATGTTGGGACTTCAAAATTTTATTATTTTATAGAGGTATTAATTAATCGATAAATTAATAATTATTAATTTATAGAGATAAAAATTTTTAGTGCATAATCTTTTAAATTTTATTTTATTTGAATAGATTATACATACATCGCAATTGGATATTGTATCATGGGAAAGAGAGAAGTTTTCTTGATGAAGTTGAATGGCATTATCTTTGCAATAGTTACTGGAAACTTTACAAATGGCCAAAATTTTGCAAACGATTCAGCTAAGGAAAAAGAAATTGTTAGTTTAGTACTTTTATTGACCACTCTGATAAAAATTGTAGCTACTATCCTTACTGAAGATGATGAAGTTGAAGATGATGTTATGGAACCTTTGAAAGTGGTTACACGCAAAGAAGCAATTATGGCCTCTAGAATTCCTTACAATTTTTGGATGCAGGTCGAGAGGACAACACCAGGAGTTATGGATGCAATAAGGAAGATTAGAGATGAGCTCCAACGAGATTCTAACTTTAAGAATAAACAAACAACAATAGATTCATATTTTACTAAATTGTCTTAGATATGTATGCATAAGATTTATAATTATTAATTTATCATATTATTGGGACCATATATTTACATAGGGATTTCAAAAAAATTATTATCTTATTATCTTATTGAAAATAATTGTGTTAAATTTTACACTGTCCCGACTCGGGACCGGAAAATTTATTAATTTATAGTGATTATTAATTTATCGAGTATTAATTTATAAAGGTTTTACTGTATACGTAATCCTACTAATTACGGTCTCTCGACTCCTTGGATTTTGCCAATAATAGACATGAACTTCCATACATAATCCTGCCAATAAAAGATATGGACTACTTACATTCAATACTGGGTGCGGGCATGAATGTATTTAAAATTTATAAAATTCATTTTGCTTGTATTTTAACCCTTATTCCATATCAAAGTAATTTAAAAAAAAAATAGTTTTCAGTAAGTTTTCTTGTCAAACACTATAAGAAAACATCGTTTTGGCGACTACAAATAACGACTAAATAATTAGTCGCCAAAACTTGCGACTAATAGCCCACTAAATTCTGACTATTTGGCGACCAATACAATTTAGTCGTAATTAAGTCACTAGTTTACGACCAAAGAACATAGTCGCTACATTAGTCGCTATTTTAAGACCACATTTCAGACGGGAAATATTAGTTGCTAATTTAGCGACTCTTTCGACGGGTCGCTGATTTACGACTAATTTGCCGACGGGAAACAACAGTCGCATAATAGTCGTCATTTGGCGACTAATATACGACTATTTCGGAGGGTCGCACAGTAGTCGGTAATTAGTCGTAAAATACCGGTGAAAAACACGTGTTATTCGTTTTGGGGTTGGTGTACCGGTTTTATGTGACTACAACATGTAGTCGCCTTTCAAATGCCGTGTAGTCGCTATTTAGTCGCCAAAAATGTTTATATAATCAAAATTCACTCATTACTTCTCCTCATTCGATCTTCAAACACAAAAGCCAACAAAATTAAGTTTTTATAAGTTATATAATGTCGGGAAATTACAATAATAGTAATTTTCGGGAGTGGATGTATAAGAGGTTCGATGAAGATACGGAAAAATTCTCAGCAGAGTTCAGAACGGGGGTGGAGGGATTCATGACATTTGCAAATAGCCAGCCTCTAACACAGAGTAATGGCGTCCTTGTAGTGTTTGCAAGAACGAGAAAATTATCCCGGGGACAAGAATTTGGAATCATCTTTATAGCAGATGATTTATGCCATATTATTATGTTTGGTATAAGCATGGAGAAGAAATCAATATGGATTTAGGATCGAGTTATGTTGATACGACATATATAAGTGGGAGTGAAGAAGTGGGTAATGTAGTAGAAGATAGATATGTGAACATGGTGAATGATGCATTTCGTCATAACGTGAGTTTTGATAACTATCATCAGGATGGTAGTTATCATAATGTAGAAGAACCGGTAAGTAACCATTCAAAGAAATTCTACGTACGACTAATTCTTAGGAGGTGCAAAAAATCCATTATACGATGGTTGTCGTGAAGGTCACTCGCAGTTATCCTTAGTTGCTCGAGTCATGCAAAATAAGGCAGAATATAATATGAGTAAAAAGTTAGTGGATTCGGTTTGCGAAATCTTGACAGACTATTTACCAGAAGGAAACAAGTCAACCGGTTCACATAACGAGACATAAAAATTGATGCGCAATTTAGGCCTCCCATATCATACAATTGATGTTTGTATTAACAATTGTATGATCCTCTGGAAAGATGACGAGAAGGAAGATCAATGTCTGTTTTGTGGTGCACAAAGATGGAAGCCTAAAAACGACCGACGTAAAACCAAAGTACAATGCAGTCGTATGTGGTATCTACCTATTGCTGACAGATTGAAGAGAATGTATCTGAGCAAGAAGACTGCAGCGGTAATGAGATGGCATGCCGAGCACCAAGCAAAGGAGGGAGAAATGTGTCATCCTTCTGATGCGGCGGAGTGGAGATATTTTCAAGATCAAAATCCCCGGTTTGCCAAAGAACCCCGTAACGTTTATCTTGGATTATGTACCGATGGGTTCAATCCATTTGGCATGTCTCGTAATCATTCGATGTGGCATGTGATCTTGACTCCATATAATTTACCCCCTAGTATGTGCATGAATACAGAGTATTTATTTCATTACAATTATGAATTATGGGCCAAATCATCCGCGAGCTAGTCTCGATATCTTCCTCCGACCATCTATTGAGGAGTTACAAGAGTTGTGGTCTAATGGCGTCGATGCATACAATGTGTCCTTGAATCAAAATTTTAATCTAAAAGCAGTGCTGATGTGGACGATAAGTGACTTTCCGGCGTATAGCATGTTATCCGGATGGAAAACCCAGGGTAAATTGTCTTGTACAGTTTGCATGGAAAATACAAAGTCTTTTTATCTACCTAATGGAAGGAAGACATGTTGGTTTGATTGTCACCAAAGATTTCTTCCTCATGGTCATCCACTGAAGAGGAATAAAAAAGACTTCCTAAAGGGAAAAGACGCTTCGAGAGAGTATCCACCTCAGTTTTTGACCGGTGAGCAAGTTTATTGCGAGCGGTTGGCTGGTGTAAATCCATCAAAAACAAAGGACGTCGGTGGAAACGGTCACGAAAAGAAGAAGTCGGGCTATGGGAAGCAACATAACTGGCACAAGGAAATCATATTTTGGGAGCTGCCGTAGTGGAGGGACCTCAATCTCCGACATTGTCTTGATGTGATGCATATAGAGAATAATTTTTTTGATAACATCATGAATACTCTTATGAGTGTGAAGGGTAAATCGAAAGACAACATCATGTCAAGATTATATATAGAACAATTTTGTTCTCAGCCACACTTATATATTGATAGTGAGGGTAAAGCTCCTTTCTCAGCCTTCACATTGACAGAAGAAGCCAAAAAAAATTTACTGGAATGTGTGAAACATGCGGTTAAATTCCCAGATGGTTATTCCTCAGACTTAGCGACTTGTGTTGATATGAACAACCGAAAGTTTTCAGGCATGAAGAGTCATGATTGCCAAGTTTTTATGGAACAGTTACTTCCATTTATCTTTGCAGACCTCCTAGACCGGAATGTCCACCTTGCGTTATCAAGTATTAATTACAACTATTTCTTAAAATATGATTATAATAATTTATAAGTAACCTCATGCAGTTTGAATATATATTGTAGGGGTTTGAGCATTTTTCCGGGACTTATGTTCGAGAACTTTGCATAAAAGTCGCGTTCAAATTCTAAAACAGAAAATAGTTTTAATCCTATGCAATTTGGAAAATATCTTCCCACCTTCATTTTTCGATGTGATGGAGCACCTGCCTATACATCTCCCCTATGAAGCTGAATTAGGAGGCCCTGTCCAGTATAGGTGGATGTATCCTTTTGAAAGATTTTTCAAAAAGTTGAAAGGGAAAGCAAAGAACAAAAGATATGCGGCATGATCGATTATTGAATCATATATCAATGACGAGATTGATTATTTCTCAGAGCACAACTTTGCCGCAAATATACAAATGAAATCAAGGTAAATGCTGAAATCAAGGTAAATGCTAAAATCAATCACATCATGTCCACTTTGCCATTTATATTGTATACACATGCTATGTATTTTAATGTGAATTACTTTTCACTCATTCAGTCAAGTTAACAAGATTCGATGAAGGTGAAGTCCCTGTATATCATGTCCCTGGAGTACCTTCTATATTTACGCACGTAGGCTGTCCAAGTGGAAAAATGCATGAAATATGGCTCTCAGAGAGAGACTATAAATGTGCACATGCATATGTTTTACGAAATTGTGACTATTTTCAGCCAATTAAGAGGTATATAAGTTGGCATCTCTCCCAGCATGCGTTTAATATATAATCCACTATATTTTCTCATTTTTGTGTTGGTCTTGTATAGTATGTTCGATGAGTATATTTCTGCAAAATATCGAGGATTATCCGAAAAAGAACTCTCCGCGAAAAGAGCTGACGAATATCATATATGGGTGAAAGAATATGTATGTCTAAATAATAATCTTAACTATGCATATATTTATACTTATAAATATTGATGCTATTGTTTATATATATGCAGGTTACTTACTGGAACGCCACAAATCCATTTCCTACTTGGGTTCAAGAGATAGTACATGGACCTTTGAATAAGGCCAAAACCTGGCCAATGTATTTTACAAGAGGCTATTTGTTTCATACGCAGAATCACGGCGCTGGACGAAAAACATGTAACTATGGGATCTGTGTTAAAGGTGAAAATTACACTGATGCATCTGATGAAGCGGATTTCTACGGGTCCTTAACTGATATCATAGAACTCGAGTACGAGGGGATGGTTAATTTAAGAATCACACTTTTTAAGTGTAATTGGTATGACCCTGTTATCGGTAGAGGCACTCGGAGGAGCAATGGTGGCGTTGTAGACGTTCTTTCCTCGAGAAAATACAATAAATACGAACTATTTATTCTAGGTACGTACTTATAATGTATATATACATAGCATTTTATTAATGTCGATATCTTATATATACATATGTATAACTTATATATACATATTGATATTGAAAACAGCCTCGCAAGCGGAGCAAGTTTGTTATATTCCGTACCCATACACAAAGAAACCGAAGCAGTTGTGGCTCAATGTTCTAAAAATGAATCCGAGGGGAAACATTTCAGGGGAATATGAAAAAAAAGAACCGGCTCTTTTACAAACAGAAAATGATGATGCTGTATTGATAACTACAATTGAAGATCTCGAACTCGACACTTTCGTATAGAGAGTAAACCCAATAAACCTCGACTACGATGTCGGAGATGCACAGTGTAATTTGTCGTCTTCTGATGAAGAACCAGATGACGAAAAACCCTACTAATTAACTATGTTACTTATGTCACAATGTTAATTATGTTATTTATGTCAAATTTGAAAACAAAAATTCTAAAAATTTGTCTTTTACATTATGGTCATATATATATATATATATATGCAATTTTTACAAATTTATGTCATTTATTACAAATTTATTACAATTTTTACAAATGTATGTCAATTTTTACAAATTTATATGGTGAAGATATGTCACTTACATCAATTTTTACAAATATATGTCAATTTTTACATGAAAATACATATATTTTTAATTAAAAAACACAGATATGGTGACTGATAAGCTACTAAGTTACAACTACCTCCGAAACAAAAAAAAATTGGATTTAGGCCCAAACCAAACCTGGTTTAGGCCCAAACCCTAAATCGAATCGGCGATGAAACACGCCTTTTGTTCTTCTTCGATTTTCAGTCTTCTTCTTCGATTTTCAATCTCCGAAACTCTAAATCCACATTTTTTCTTCCCCTTTTGTGCTTTCCTGCAAAGATGACCGGTCGTCCCCGGAAAAGAAAAATCGTTCCCAACGTTTTTCAGAGACTCGAAGGGTCCAATCGCTCCACGTCCTTGTCGCAAACACTGAACCCTCTACCGCCGCCGTACAACTTCACGGCGGCGGCCCAAGTTCCTCCAACTCAGTACACCACCTCAACTCCCCGTGAACGATCAACCGTCAATGTCAGCACCAAATGTCTGGAACTTTCCACCGCCAGAACAACTCTTCCAGAACTCCATGCCTCAACACCATTGAGAAGAACTCCATGCGACTGCTTCGGCTCCACTGGAGGCGCTCATGCGTCACCACTTCATAACTCTCAGGCTCAGAGTCATCCATCTTCTTAAGGACATAGCTTCCATGACGAATCTGCTCCAGTGTTGCCGGATCTCCTTGACAACACGATGCGGGCTCTGAATGCTCTGCTTATGGTGCAAGACCAGGATAAGTTTACCACCGTCCTCTCTCCCACACCGACGCCAAACTCGACTTGGTATGACCTTGCCATCTTCTCCTTCTTTTTATCGCATCTCAAGCTTATTGTCTCTTGTTAGATTTTGAAGTCGTCTTAGAATGCTTGTTTTGATGTATAAGAATGCTTGTCTATATATTTGCCTTGTGCTTTAGTCTCATTCCATATGGTAATTGAAACGTGTAAATGCTAAAAGTTTGACTATGGTTTCTTGGTTTGTTTTAATGGGGGAACATTGCTTCTCTTTCTGTTGCCTTTTGTTATTGCATTTAGTCATTGTCTTACTGTTGCGGTTGGTTAAAATTATTGCAGATGAAGATCTATCATCTGAATCCATGGTAGTCATGTTCTTAACCTCACCTTCTCCTTCTAGTAATTTGTTTCCTGGTCTGAAATGTTGAAAGGTGGAATGTTTGGTCTTCCATGTTTGATGTGTCTAATTGGAACATAGATTTGAATGATTCCCATTATCTGTGTGAGTTTTTTCTTCTTCCCAGCTATCTATCTATCTATCTTCTTGAGTACATTTATCTATGTTCTTTGGCGACTTTGTCTTTGGTAGGACCAAATAGATTAGGGTGAAAATTTGAAGCTTTAAAAACTTGAAGTGTCTTCTGCTTCTGAAATGTACAATGTGTCTTCTGTTTTTGCTTCTGAAATGTACAATGCGTCTTCTGTTTTTGTCATGCCATGTCTCTCTGTTTTTTTATCTTCATTTTGTGTATTTATGTTTGCAAATTAAGAGATTGATTCCACACAAGTTCTCGAGAAGAAGTGTATGCAAGTACTTCCCACTTGATGTCTAAGTGTAGACACATGCTTCTGATTTGCTTTGTATGACTATTTTCATGTTTCTGCTTTGCTTTGTATTTTCTCATTGTTTATTTCATGTGTGTTTGCAGGTTTACTCGCGACAAGGGATCGAAACTGGTTCGGGCAATTACTAAAGTGTTTACAAACAAATTCGATGCTCCCTACTATAGTTGGACATGTGTGCCTCGGGGAGACAAGAAAGATACTTCCTCGAGTTCGCGGTACAGTTTTCTGTCCTATAGCCTAAGTGTAGACACATGCTTTTGGTTTCATGTTTCATGTTTCTGCTTTAGTCATTGTCTTTCTGTCCTATAGCCTTCACATATTGGTTTGCTTGTGATGTTTTCACTAACATCATTCTATTCTCTTTGTATTGTAGAAAACCCACACTTGGGATCCCTTGATAACAGGGACAGTTCAAGGGTATTTCAAGGAGATCTGTCAACGACGGATGAAAGACATAGTTAGCAGTGCGAGGACTAGTCGAGAGCGACCTAATTGGATCAGCGACACTCTCTGGAAAACGATGACCGACTACTGGGACACTGAAGAAGCAAAGCAAAGGAGTCTCACATATTTCAATGCTTGTATGTCTGACCATCAAGCACTACAAGAAAAAAGGCATTTTGCAACGATTTTTTGCGACGATTTTATTTCGTTGCAAATCAACAACGGTTTTACGACGATTTTACGACGATCCCAAAATTCGTCGCTAAATCGTCGCAAAATTGGGACGAAATAAATCGTCGTACAATTGTTGCTAATTTCGGTCCAATTAACGACGATTTAACAACGATTTTTAGGATCGTCGTAAAATCGTCGCCAATTTGCGACGATATTACGACGATCCTAAAATCGTTGTTAAATCGTCGTTAATTGGACCGAAATTAGCAACGATTTTACGACGACCCCACTTTGTAACAAATTACCGACGATATATGAGTTAGGTGAACACGTTTAAGTTAAGAGGTGTATGGTTAGGTAAACATATTGTAAAATCGTTGCAAAGTCGATGCAAAATTCGTTGCTAATTCGATGCTAACGAAAATAAAAATCTATATATAGCGGCCAACCTCATAAGAAAAATTTCATATTCAAAAACATTTACTTCTCTCTGAAAAACAAAAAATGTCAATATACGAAATTAGAAGATGGATGTATAATCGTTTTGATTCGGAGGGATCGCTAACAAAGGAGTTCAGTGATGGGGTGGAGGGATTCATGCATCAGGCGGGAACTATACAAAATACGATTACCAGTGGTAAGATGTACTGTCCTTGTCCAAAATGCAAGAATAGGAAATTTATCATTACCTCGAAGGTGTGGTCGCATATATTAAATAGAGGGTTTATGCCGCATTACTATATCTGGTATTATCATGGAGAGGGTCATGGGGGAAATGCAGGTAGT
>PKML01043579.1:207963-236291 GCA_002933935.1 Eutrema yunnanense | reverse complement strand
AATGTGCATCTTTAAATTGACGCTATTTTGTCGTTAATTGCCTTCGTATTACCATCGTTATTACGACGTTTGATTATTCGTTGTAATTTCGATGTAAAATTTACGACGAATTAGCGACGATGTTTTACCAACGATTTTGCGACGCTATTTAATTCCTTGTAATTTTGCCACGTTTTTACGACGATTTCTGGTTTGCATCGATCAGTTAGCGACGATTTGAATTTCGTCGCAAAGTCGATGGTACATGCGATTTGCGACGATTTAGCAACGAAATCGTTCGTTGCAAACTGCCTGTTTTCTTGTAGTGAAGGTCATGGTCCTCACATCCACTTATCAGGGCCAAAGTCGTATAAAAAAATCCAACAAGAAATGGTTAGTACTTTTACTTTTTCTTACACCTTAACAACTTTAACATAATCCTTGTTTATTTTGTAACATTGCAGGAAGAGGAATTGGGAAGACCGGTTAGTCTTGATGAGGTTTTCATTAAGACACATACAAGGCCAGATGGTACGTATGTCGATAGGAAGGCGGAGAAAATCGTTCAAACATATGAGCAGAAGGTGCAAGAGAAGTTGTTTGAGCTTGTGACAGAGACTTCAGAAGTTTCGGAAGGTGCTTCGCGACCTCGAGAGCTAACAACAGATGAATATACAAGCATCTTTCTTCAGGTAAAGTAACATTTTTAACAGTTCACATTTATAGAGTCTTGGATTTTTTCATGGTCTTTCTTCAGGTTTTTCTCTTACTTTTCACAGTCAACGGAGATGGATTCATGAGGAACTCCTTATGGAGTTGAAAGCCTGAATGAGACTCGGAGTCTTCATCGTTTGTTGCGCTGCAAGAGCAACTGAAGGAAGCTCAACAGAAAATCGAAGAGCAGACTGCTTATAATGAACGGCGGGATGTTGAGATTGCTACTCGTGAAGTAGAGCACTCCAGAGCTGCGGCTGAGCAAAAGGACAAGCTCGAGCACTTCTCCTTGGTGGAAAAGTACCTGCGCCAAACTGATCCGCGGTTTCTTGTCTTTGTGGCTTCTCATTCAGCTCCAACAACAACCGATCTGCTTCCTCGACCAGATCCAAGTTCAAAACCATCTGCTTTTTAGGTTACTAATCCCTTTTTTGAACCATGTTTTGTGAACTCATGAACTTGTTATTTTTGTTTATGTTTTGGTATTTGTTATGGAGTTTCAATACTTTATTTAATATTTTGAATCTAATGTTATTTTGAATCAAAGTTCTTTGATTTTGTAACTTTAAATTTTGTAACACATGTTATCATTTGGGAAACAAAACGAACACCAATCAGTCATACCATATTCTTATTTTGACAACGAATATAGTCACTAATTAGTCGCCAAATAGTCGCAGAAGAATAGCTAAGTAATCGCAAAATATTTACATCCTCGAAACTTGATGTTCCTATTAGTCATAGAATAGTCGGTATAAACTAAAGTTTACGACTATTTAGTCACTACAACTATCTGACTGCATCTAGACCCATTCTATAGTCGTTCACTAGTCGCAAAGGTAGTCGCAAGTTTTGCGACTACTTTACGACTATTGAACAACTACACACTGTTCATGCGGTGTAGTCGCCATTTGGCGACTATTTTGACGACTACATACTTTATCGACTAAATATTAACGACTACATTGTTTAGTCGCTAGTTAGTCGTAATCTACCTTTTAGCAACTATTTTGCGACTCCTTCTGCAGTCGTCAAAACGTTGTTTTCTTGTACTGAAAGTTTTCTTTTGTTCTTCTCGATCCCATATATATTTATATAAGGTTACATGTCTACTAACTAATAACAAATTTGTTTCTTCTAAATTGCATTCTGGTATATACATATCTACATGTCAATATGTCATTTTCTGCTTCATCCTCATGTCCATCATCCGATTTATCTTAGACTAATGTTACTTCATCTTCCTCCTCTTCGTATAAATCTTTTTTTTCTCTCTTCACACTCATTATTTATTTATTTTTATTTTTTTTGGGCAACCCTTCACACTCATCATCATTTTCATATTTTCTGTCATCATCTTCACTATATCTTATTCTTCATCATCTTCCGCGTCCTCGTAAACTTCTTTTTCATCATCTTCTTCTTCCTCGTAAACTTTTTTGTCCTCCTTTGTCTTCCTTTGTCTCTTCCTCGTAAACTTCTTCCTCTCGTCTTTAATCTCTCCATTTCATAGTCATCTTCATTGTGTTTAGATTATTATTATTTTTAAAAAAATATGATTTTATTGCTTAATTTTTATGAAACATTCCATTTGTCTATTAACATGTGCTTGAATTTCCCTTATTTTTCGATTAGTTCCGTTTTTTTATTAAAAGAAAACCTAATTCGATTTCCTTTTCTGTTTAAACTAAACACAATTTCGTTTAAAGTACCATGTTCAATTAAATCAGATAGAAGACCTAAATTGGTCGAAGCATTGGAAGACAAATCTAATTGTATCTTGTAAATAAATTGGTTGAAGCATTAGAAGACAAATTATCTTCTACCATTTGCAGCCACCCTTCATGATCAAAATAAAGTTTTTCTGATTTCAAAGATGAGAAATTCTTAATTACCCAAGTGAACTTGTTATCAAGTTCATTCCCCATTCTTCAATCCACCACTACAAGAAAACACGCCGATTCCCTGATAAATAGAATTTTATCTTACTTAAGAAACAATCCTAAATACACATGTAATTGTAGTGTTTTAGGTGTCAATCCAATCTAGGGTCTAGTTCAATGCAACGATAATACAAGACACTCTTTAATTCAAGCACACAAAGTGGTTTTGGTGATTAAGCTAGTGAACTATCAATTAAAAGACAAGTGACAAGAGCTAAAGACACTAAACAGTGAATAAAACAATGATAAAAGGCGAATTCAAGGATAAGGTAATTGAGATAGGGCAATCCAATGGCTAATTAATGATGTCCAATGCTTAATGAAGACTAATCCCTAGGCAAAGATCACTAATCTTAACTAATCCTCTCTCAATGTAGGACCAAAATTTAGCACAATGGTCAGTATGAGATTTAATCACGATTATATAAATAAACAGTAAGGAACAGACGATTCATAAAACGATAAAGCAATAAAATAAATCTAAGGAGGCGAGATGAATCTCTTTCCTTAACTCTAAGAATCTCCCGTAGTGCGACGGGTTTTAATAGATCCAAGAGTCCCAAGATACAACCAAAGTAATCTGTATCATCTACACTTGATATCAGATCTGTCGAACATTATACTACGATACTCTCGAATAGAAACTTACTCTAAACAGTAGGGAATTGAGAGAACTCTTGCTAGAACTTTTAGGATGTGTTTTTAGTGTATCAGAGGATGATTTTTAAGGTGAAAATGGGACTGTATATATAGGAGAGAGGCTAGGGTTTTTCCCAGACAGAAAAGGAATATTCCTCAGAATATTCTAGCGGCTGCGATTTTTAAGTCGGCTCAAAGAGCATCGATCGATACCGAGGGGTATCGATCGATACCTCTAAAAGTCCACGAGCCCAACAAGGCCCAATGTGCGATCGACGCACATGTGGTCTTTTCTTCTCTCATGTTGTTCATCATTTAGATTAATGACACAACCATTCCAAAATATATACACGAGAAAACATTTATCGGTCAATGAAAACATTTCATTAGAAAGTGCTTAACTCATTTCTTTTCACACTAACACAATTTTATCAAGCCCTCAAGCTTTGACAAAAAATTAGTTCCAACAATCCCCCACATGATTAGAAATGACTCTAAACAAATGAAAATTGTACAGACTAGATTTCACTAGACATACTTGACTAGACTCATCTAGACGTAGACAGACTTTCGAGAGTATACGAAAATGTAAATGTATCTGAGAGGTAGCATTTTCTAGCTTTGAACCAAACATTTTTAATATCTGTCGAGTTTACTTGGCCAAGAGGTGAACATGATGTCTTGAACCGCCCGGATTTTGATGTAAACTTAGACAACAGGTATCGCACAGTGACATCTTCTCGTAGAACTTTGTTCTCTATTGTGTTCATTTTGGCCTTGAACATTCTTGTTATTCGTGAGTGAATTTGGAGAATATAGCCTTCTCTTTCATTCTCCTAGAAACGGCCCCATTTCACACTTCACTAGGTGATCTTTTATTAGCTTGTTTTCAGAAGTGTTCTGTCACACTCCACTATCTACACAGCTATGCAATCATTAAAAGCCAACGCTTATTCTTACTATCCACAGGTAGCACTGTTTTATCATCCTAGAAATTGGGCAGAGACATAGTCTCACAGTGCTCAAATTCGAATCAGATTAATTTTGTTTCCCTTTGAACCTAGATCTTGGGATCACTAGTCACATAGGTGGGGTATCTGTCAAACGTCATCTTTTTCTATAGGCTTTAAACTCATTCCTTTTGATGATTTTATAATTTGATCTCGCGGCAAACCTTTGGTAAACGGATCCGCTATGTTATCAGCCGATCTGATGTAATCTATCGTTATTACACCAGTTGAGATCAATTGTCTAATGGTCTTATGTCGTCTTCTTATGTGACGAGACTTGCCATTATATAGATTACTCAGTGCCCGAGAGATAGCCGACTGACTATCACAGTGTACTCGTAAAGCTGGCACTGGTTTCTCCCACATCGGGATATCTTCCAAAAAGTTTCGAAGCCATTTGCTTCCTCAGCAGCTTTGTCTAAAGCTATAAACTCTGACTCCATGGTTGATCTGGCCAGGAGTGTTTGTTTGGAAGATTTCCAGGATATTGCTGCACCAGCAAGAGTAAAGACATATCCACTCGTGGATTTGGAGTTTTTTTAATCTGAAATCCAATTGGCATCACTGTACCCTTCCAGCACTGCTGGTTCTTTAGCAAAGTGCAGCCCATAACTTTTGGTGTATCTTAGATAATTTAATACCCTAGTTATGGCTCTCCAATGGGTATGACCTGGATTACTCGTGTAACGACTTAGTACGTTTACCGAGTGTGCTAAATCGGGTCTAGTACAATTCGTTAAGTACATTAGACTCCCGATGACTCTTGCATACTCCACTTGTAACACTGCTTCACCTGGATTCTTTGTCAAGTGAAGTTGAGGATCAAGCGGAGTTTTAGCAGTCCCATTGGAGTAGGTCTTAAACCTCTCTAGGATTTTTGTAGCGTAATGATCTTGAGACAGAATTATTCCTTTTGAATTTCGAATAATCTTAATCCCTAGAATTACATCAGCTAATCCCATGTCTTTCATATCAAACTTTCCACTTAGCATGTTCTTTGTTTGAATGATTATATCTTTGTTACTTCCCATGATTAGTATGTCATCTACGTACAAACACAACAACACATAACCTTGTGAAGTACTTTTGATATAGATGCACTTATCACATTCATTGATGTGAAAGCCATTTGACATCATTACACTGTCAAACTTTTCATGCCATTGCTTCGGAGCTTGCTTCAGTCCGTATAGCGATTTGACAAGTCTACAGACTTTCTTCTCTTGTCCGGGAGCAACATAACCCTCATGTTGATTCATATAGATCTCTTCCTCTAAATCTCCATTTAGGAAAGCAGTCTTAACATCCATCTGATGTATTTCAAGGTTTCTTAAAGCTGCGATTCCAATCAACATGCGAATCGAAGTAATTCTCGTCAAAGAAGTCCAATCCTTCCTTTTGACGAAATCCTTGTGCCACAAGCCTGGCCTTATATTTGTCTATAGAGCCATCAATTTTTAGCTTAGTGGTGAAGACCCATTTACAACCAAGAGGTTTGCAACCTTGAGGTAGGTCTACCAACTCATAAGTATGATTTTGCATAATTGAGTTGATTTCACTGTTGGATGCCTCCCTCCAGAAAGGTGCATCAGGTGTAGACA
Source organism: Eutrema yunnanense (assembly GCA_002933935.1). Taxonomy (NCBI): domain Eukaryota; kingdom Viridiplantae; phylum Streptophyta; class Magnoliopsida; order Brassicales; family Brassicaceae; genus Eutrema; species Eutrema yunnanense. The sequence continues at coordinate 230,405 of PKML01043579.1, read as the reverse complement.
TTGCTTCCATGAAAGTTCTTGGACCACTTTCCGCTAGGAATGCCATTATGAACTCAGAGCCAAAAGTCTTTTCCTTACGAGCTCTCTTGCTTCGTCTAGGTTCAGCTTCTTCTTCTTCTGTAGAAGTGCCTGAAGTGCTTGCCTCATTGCTAGCATCTCGTTCGTCACGAGTTCGTTTAGGATTTCCTCTATCCTTACATGGAAACACATTTTCGAAGAAGGATGCATTCCTTGACTCCATTATTGTGTTTACATGAATGTCTGGTATATCTGATTTATGTACCAGAAATCGATAGGCACTACTATTGTGCGCATATCCGATGAAAATGCAATCTACCGTTTTAGGTCCAATGGTGACCTTTTTCGGAAGTGGTACTGCAACTTTTGCCAGGCACCCCCACACTTTCAGGTATACATACGAAGGTACATTACCTTTCCAAAGTTCATAAGGAGTTTTTCCTGTGACTTTGTGTGGAATTTTGTTCAGGATATAATTAGAGGTAAGCAGAGCTTCCCCCCCCCCCCACATGTTCTGGGCTAACCCAGATTCCTGCAACATTGCATTCATCATTTCCTTGAGAGTTCTGTTTTTCCTTTCAGCAACTCCATTGGATTCATGTGAGTAGGGAGTAGTTGTTTGATGAATAATGCCATGTGCTCTACAGAATGCATCAAATGGTTCACTATATTCACCACCCCTATCACTTCTGACCTTTTTTTATGGTCTTGCCGAGTTGGTTTTCAACTTCCAGCTTGTATTCTTTAAATTTGTCCAAGGCTTCATCTTTACTCCGCAGTAGAAAGATGTAACAATATCTCGTGCAATCATCTATGAAAGTCACGAAATATTTTTTGCCTCCTCTGGTTTGAATATATTTCAAACCACATAAGTCTGTGTGAATTAAACCTAGAGGTTCTGTTGTTCTTTGAACGCTGGGTGATGGCGTTTAAGTGAGTTTGGCTTGGACACAAACTTCACATTTGTCTTTGCTTAATTTGTATTTAGGAATCATGTTCATGTTCATTAATCTACTCATAGACTTGAAATTAACATGTCCTAATCGTTCATGCCAAATATTAAAAGACTTAGCGAGATAAGCAATTTGTTTCTTATCATTAATCTTAGGGTTCTTCGAGGTGGATGCCTCGGTTACATTATCCTTTCGGATTACTGCCTCAACAGACATCTTAAACAGATTATCACAAACAAAACTCTTACCCAAATACATCCCATTCTTCGTTAGAATTAGCTTATCACCTTCCAGCTTCACAGAGAATCCATGCTTACTTATGAGCGATCCAGAGATCAGATTCTTGCGCATGTCTGGTACATGGACGACGTTCGTGAGAACCAGTTCCTGTCCAGAGGTGAGCTTCAGAATAACCTTCCCATGACCATCAATTGTCGACGAGGCAGAATTACCCATTAGGAGTTTTTCACCATTCTTGGTCTTTGTGTATGTGGAAAACATCTCTCGATCCATACAGATGTGTCTGGTTGCACCAATATCGAACCACCAAGTCTTTGGATGGCTTTCAGCAACGTTGGCCTCAGTGACCATATCACACATGTCAGCTTCAGTCAAGTTCGCTTGAGCCTTCTTGCTGCGACACTCGAAGGATTTGTGTCCTTGCTTTCCACAGAAGTTACACACTCCAGAGAACCCTTGAGAAGTCTGACCATACTGACTTTTCTTGTTCTTGAACTTCTGGAAGTTCTTTGGTGGCATCTTCTCTTTGCCTTTGTTTAGGCGTCCTTTGTTCTGCCACTTGCATTGATTGGGGTTTTGGTGTTCAACCATGTTCGCATTGTGTTCGCGAATTTTCACACCTACATTGATCTGTTGTTCCCGATTCGTAGACTCTACGCGGAGCTTAACAATCAGATCTTCAAGACTCATCTTCTTTTTCTTCAGCCTGAGGTAGTTTTTGAAGTCCGTCCAACCAGGAGGTAGCTTCTCAATGATGCAGCAACCTTGATAGGTTTCACACAGCCGCATTCCCTCAGCATGGATGTCGTGTAGGAGCCTCTGCACCTCATCGACTTGATCCATCAGTGGCCTTGAATCTACCATCTGATATTGCATGAATTTTGCCACAGTGAATTTCTGAGTACCAGAATCTTCAATGCGGTACATATTGTCTAAGGAATCCCACAGATCCTTAGAAGTCTCAGCATTTTCGTACACCCCAAATAGAGAGTCCGAAAGACTTTTCTGAATATAGCCCTTGCACAAGAAGTCAGCATGTTCCCAGGCGTGGACACTCGCAAGTGCACGTGGATCAGTGTTATCTTCTGAGAGAACAGGTTTCACCTCACTGGTGTATTTCTGCAGATTCATTGTTGTTAGATAGAAGAACATCTTCCTTTTCCACATCTTGAATGCTGTCCCATCAAACTTGGTCGGAGGTGCGACATGGTTCCAAGACCGTCTCGATCTGACTCGCAGTCGTTTCAACATTGGTTTTCTCCACCAATCCAGAGTTGTTTTCAGCGTCGATTGTCATTCTGTTAAGACAAAAGAAACAACTTTCAATTAGTACCGATATATAAATTTGAGAATCGCAATTCTAATACTGATATCGAACTAAATTGCATTGGTGTCGATCGATACTCCTTGGTGTCGATCGATACTCCTTGGTGTCGATCGATACTCCTTGGTATCAATCGATACACACACAATGTTAAACGATACACCCATATGGTGTCGATCGATGCTCAACAGATGTCGATCGATGCACATATAGTGTCGATCGATACATCCTGGGTGTCGATCGATATAAGTGAATTTTCACAGGATCTATCGATGCACCACAGTGTCGATCGATACATGTTAATTTTAGTATCGATCGACATAGACCCAATTTGGTCGATGCACAGTGTCGATCGATACACCTCAGTGTCGACCGATACCACTGTTTGCATAGTATCGATCGATACACCTCAGTGTCGATCGATACAACACGATGCAAAGTATCGATCGATACATGTTAATATAAACCGATACAACTGTTTGCATAGTATCGATCGATGCACCTCAGTGTCGACCGATACAAATTTTGTCTAGTATCGATCGATACCATGAGGTGTCGATCGATACTCACAAGGCTTCAATTGCAATCGAACATATCAAGAACCATAAGTTGTGTTCGTTGATTATACCGTTCTTTAATCGCAATTAAAGACTGTTGTAGAAGATGTTTAAAGCAGTACTGCTTCTACTACACGTTTCAAGTTGCTAAAAAGCTTTTTATAAACGTTTGAGTATCATCAGCAGTAGAAGAATCGTTTAAAAAACCGTTTGAAAACGTTTATTTACTCGTGATTAAAGATCCAATTGAAGTAATCAACAAAATTGGATCTTCTTAGAGTTAAGAATGTAGGACCAAAATTTAGCACAATAGACAGGATGAGATTTANTCGATCGACATAGACCCAATTTGGTCGATGCACAGTGTCGATCGATACACCTCAGTGTCGACCGATACCACTGTTTGCATAGTATCGATCGATACACCTCAGTGTCGATCGATACAACACGATGCAAAGTATCGATCGATACATGTTAATATAAACCGATACAACTGTTTGCATAGTATCGATCGATGCACCTCAGTGTCGACCGATACAAATTTTGTCTAGTATCGATCGATACCATGAGGTGTTGATCGATACTCACAAGGCTTCAATTGCAATCGAACATATCAAGAACCATAAGTTGGGTTCGTTGATTATACCGTTCTTTAATCGCAATTAAAGACTGTTGTAGAAGATGTTTAAAGCAGTACTGCTTCTACTACACGTTTCAAGTTGCTAAAAAGCTTTTTATAAACGTTTGAGTATCATCAGCAGTAGAAGAATCGTTTAAAAAACCGTTTGAAAACGTTTATTTACTCGTGATTAAAGATCCAATTGAAGTAATCAACAAAATTGGATCTTCTTAGAGTTAAGAATGTAGGACCAAAATTTAGCACAATAGACAGGATGAGATTTAATCACGATTATATAAATAAACAGTAAGGAACAGACGATTTATAAAACGATAAAGCAATAAAATAAATCTAAGGAGGCGAGATGAATCTCTTTCCTTAACTCTAAGAATCTCCAGTAGTGCGACGGGTTTTAATAGATCCATGAGTCCCATGATACAACCAAATTAATCAGTATCATCTACACTTGATATCAGATCTGTCGAACATTATACTACGATACTCTCGAATAGAAACTTACTCTAAACAATAAGGAATTGAGAGAACTCTTGCTAGAACTTTTAGGATGTGTTTTTAGTGTATCAGAGGATGATTTTTAAGGTGAAAATGGGACTGTATATATAGGAGAGAGGCTAGGGTTTTTCCCAGACAGAAAAGGAATATTCCTCAGAATATTCTAGCGGCTGCGATTTTTAAGTCGGCCCGAAGAGCATCGATCGATACTGAGGGGTATCGATCGATACCTCTAAAATTCCACGAGCCCAACAAGGCCCAATGTGCGATCGACGCACGTGTGGTCTTTTCTTCTCTCATGTTGTTCATCATTTAGATTAATGACACAACCATTCCAAAATATATACACGAGAAAACATTTCTCGGTCAATGAAAACATTTCATTAGAAAGAGCTTAACTCATTTCTTTTCACACTAACACAATTTTATCAAGCCCTCAAGCTTTGACAAAAAAATAGTTCCAACACTCAAGGCATTAATTACTTTGCTAATTACTAATTCAAAATCAAATTCTCATTTGTGAATCACTAATTAGCAAGCTTTAAGTCTATCATTCAAGATCAACCAAATAATCACTCTAGACAACTAATCCCTTAGGCTATAAATGAATATCTCTTGATTAGTTCATCAAAGCATTTTATCAAACACTTTGTGTGCATGAAATGCCTTTTGATCTAAATCCACTTTCTCAAGCTAGATCTAGCTTTAAAACCACTAATCAATAAGAGAAATCATATAATCTAATCCTAGACATCATTAATCATCTATCAAATTAGCCTAAATCTACCAAATCCTCTAATCCTAAAAGACTACTCACTAGTCATGAAGAACACAATAAATCTTGTGAAAGAGATGATGTTAATCATGATTAGGGAATAGGAAAGTGAAAGATTAGAGAAAGATGAAAAGATATAAACTCAAACTTGCATAAATCAAAGAGATCGTTGGGAAAAATCCCAAGAACCCTAAAAAGACAAGTCTTTGTTCTAGAGAGAAAAGAGAGAGAAAAAAATGGAATAATGGATAAAAAGTGAGATAGATCTAAAAATTAAATCTCTAAAATATAAAAAGGTGTTTGCTAAGTTGGGTCGGACCCGGGTCAACCCGGGACAAACCGGGTATTGACCCGGCCGACACTTAGATACGTCTTCAGTGAATCAGTAATAACTTCTGAACCTGACATCCGAATGACCTCAATCCAACTCTTGTAGACGTCTAACTCGTCCCTCTAAAACTCTTAGGAAGACCATTTGAGTTGATTCATAACGGAAGGCCTTCTTTTTGCCGAGTCTTTGGATGGTGTCGTCTTCTCTCGGCCAGACGGACATACCTTCAGTAAATCCGTCTTATCTCCCTATCCATATATCCACATAACCCGATTCAAACTTCTGTGTCAACCTGATTCACTCCTCTACAACTTCTATGAAGGAAGTTGAAGCTTAATCGGATTGTAAGGCCCCCGTCTTGCCACATCTTTGAGACACTTTGAACGATGTTGTCTTCTCTCGGCCAGACGGATATACCTTCAGTAAATCCGTCATATATCCCTATACATACGTCTAAATAACCCGATTTTAACTCCTGTGTAAAGATGATTCACTCCTCTACAAATGCTATCAAGGAAGTTGAAGCTGAATCGGATTGTAAAGTCCCCTTCTAGCCACATATTTGAGAAACTTTGGACGAGCTCGGCTGGTTCGGGTGAGAGATGTCCACCACCGAGGTCACACATCGGTGTTGGACCTCGGTCCTAAGGTTTTTTTACTCCTGGTCACTTCAAAGAGGAAATACCGAGCAGTTACACCGATGTGTGATGTCGGTGTATTCCCCTGAGGCTTCAATACCGATGTCAACACTGACATCGGTGTTGAATAAACTGCCTCGGCCAGACGGACATGTCTTTAGTAAAACGGCCATATCTTCCATACCAGAAGTCCAAATCCCCTGATTCCAGTTCCAGTGGCTAGCTAACTCACGTCTCTACAGATTTTATGAAGGTCATACAACCTGATACATAAAGGAGGGTCTCAGTCCAGCCACATCTTTCCGGTGTATCGGATGGACCTTGCACTCTACTTTGGTCCAACTCTCCAAATATGCCCAAATTGCCTCCAATCACCTAGAAAGTACTCCAAAACATGCAAGAACTCACTAGACCTAATACAATATGTCCTAATCTCTAAATGAGACCAAAATACAAGACAAAACCATGATTATGCATGTAAATAACACAAACCTCTAAATGAGATGCATGCTAAAACATGCAATATATGAGTATATCATTCCCGATGGGAAAAAATCGGTCCGAAATTCCCAACCGATTTTCGATGAAATACCGAGAAAAAATAACCGGTCGGAAATTGGTCAGAAATTCCTGGCCGATTTTTGGTATTCGGGAATCCGTCAGAAATTCCCGACCAATTTCTGACGATATAGAGACCGATTTAAGATCGTCGGAAAATCGTCGGGAATTCCCGACCGAATCCGACGGTTGTGGATATGTTCTACAAACATTTAATAAGCGTGTTGATATAGATTTGTAACATGTGTTTTTTAGAATAAATGGTCAGGAATTTCCGACGGATTCCCGACCATTTGGGGTTTCGAAACCTCAAATAGCAAAAAAAAAATGATTATGTTTATGTGTGTTAGGGTTAGATATGATGTTTTGAAAGAGTTGAATGTTGATATATTTTTTAAATCTCTCTTTTTGATTGTTTAATCAAAACCCTATAACAAACCGAATTTTTTTTGTATAAGTTCTATGTTTCCTTATGAAAGGTTAATCTCGTTGTCGAGTCAAGTTATATAAAACACGATATACTTTGGTTTATGTTGATCTATTATGTTATTCGTTAAATAGAAGAGGTGTTAATGTCGTCTAAACCCAAAATTTTCATAAAATTTTGATTTTAAAACCCTATACCCTAAATGTTCGGAAATCGGTCGGGAATTCCGACCGTTTTCCGATGGATTTAGAGATTTCGAAGAATAAAACCAAAAAAATGCTAAGTATACACCTCGAAAAATTTAGTAACAGTCGAAAATTCCCGACCAATTTCCGATGGATTTAGAGATTTTGAAGAATAAAACCGAAAAATGCTAAGTATAAACCTCAAAAAAATTAGTAACGGTCGGAAATCGATCGGAAATTCCCGACGGATTTAGAGATTTTGAAGAATAAAACCAAAAAATTGCGAAGTATAAACCTCAAAAATTTTAGTAACGGTCGGAAATTCCCGACGATTTGGGCGGTTATTTAATTTTCATTCCCGACGATTTCCGTACGGATATGCCGGTCGGAAATGTCTAATTAAATATCAGATCTCTTCTTCTTATCCTAATTTTTCTTCTTCGATCCTCTTCTCTAACAATCAACGACACCATCCCCTCCTCGCCGGAATCGTGCCGCCGCCGCCACGAGTAAGTCCTCTCTTCCTCTTCCTCTTCCTCTTCTCTTCTCTTCTCTTCCTCTTCCTCTTCCTCTTCTCTTCTCTTCTCTTCCTCTTCCTCTTCCTCTTCCTCTTCTCTTCTCTTCTCTCCCTCTTCCTCTTCTCTTCCTCATCTATTTATTCTCTTCTTTCTTAGGTCGTCGGAGCCGCCGACCCTCTTCGCCGGAATCGCGACGCCGCCGTCTTCCTTCTTCACCATGTAAGCTTCTTCTCCCTTTGATTTGGTTAGATTTGGTTAGATTTATTAGGTTAGATTTCTTTTCTTTTTTTTTTTTTTTTTGTCAACAGCCTTGATACCTATCCCTATTCGGTGAACCAAATCGGGGGTATCGAGTTTACATAAGTGTAATCTGATGGGTAGACTCGAGCACCTCGTGCTAACTTGTCTGCCACTGTGTTGCTCGTGCGTGGGATTTGTGTGATGGAAAAAAAGGTGAAAACCTCCTTGCTCCTCTTGAACTCCTCCAACTGTAACGTAAAAGCCGGCAACTCCTGCGGTGTAGACACCATCTTCACCAACTCTGAGCAGTCCGTAGCAAAGGCTATCGCCGTCCTGTGGTTTGCAATCATGCAATGCATCGCCCAGATGAGCGCTTCCAATTCCACGTGTAGCGGGGATAGGCTTCTTCGTAGGTTACGGGACCCCATAGTCCTTCCTTCAATTCCTTCCTGAAAGCATACCCATCCTAGACCAGAAAATTTATCATTTTCCTTCCAAGACCCGTCAATATAGCATGTGAGCCCGTTATATTCATTTTGTACATTTATTCCCGTATTAAGACTCGGTTGGTGTGGAGATATGTGAGTTTCACTATTTTGTGCCGCTTCCCAAGTTGCTATTTCTGTCTCCGCTATCCTCAGTATCTCTTGTGGGTTTCTATCCACATTTGAGAACACCTTGTCATTTCTTGCTTTCAAAATGTTCCACACAATCCACGGAAACATTACGTTCCTTTCCTCATCTGGAAGTCTCCAAAATAGATGATCAAAATTGGCGAAAACCGATGTCATCGGGAAGATTCCCGGGGCCGATGGAATATGAGAGAGTGCCCATGTTTGTAGTACTGGTGGACATTCAAACAAAACATGGTTAATCGTTTCCCCCTCCACACCACACCTAACACATTGTGTGTCAATTTATTGGAATTGTTAGAATGGAATTATGAATTTTTTTGTAAATTTTATTCAATTTTTATTAATTTTTTTTAACATTTTACAAGTTAATTTTTAATTTTAATGTTATATAAACGTTTTGTCAACAAAAAAATCGAAATTTGAATTTTTATAATTTTTCCGGGTTTTTGGTTTTATTTCTAGTATTTTTTAATGGAAATTGGAATTTTTTGAAAATTTATAATATGAACATTTTGTAGAATGATGATTTTTTTTTAATATAGTAACTTTTTTTAATTTGTAATTTTTATAGTTTTCCCTATAATTTTGGCATATTTTGTATTGATCTAGTATTTGTATAAATTTTTAGAACTAATGATTTTTTTGTTTTTATTTTTCGAGGTCGTACGACGGATACAATGCTCGTCGCGGTGATTCGTTTCGAGGGACGCAACCACGTCAACTTAGCGGTGGTTCGCCTCGAGGGACGCTACAGGGCGGTTCGCCAACGGGGACCCAGCCTAGTCCAACACAAAGTCTGGGGTTTTCTCATATCCCGGAGTCGCACAATGAAGCTCTTCCTCCAATCATGTCCATCGAGCCGTTAGTTCTACAACCGGGGCGGGACTTACTCGTTAGGCTTACCACTGTAAAGGAGGATATCGATGGCATGGCGGGTTGGATAAAATCAAAGTTCACGGATTTTCCGGGAATGGTAAGGGGAAAGGGAACTTCGGGAACGGAAAATTAATTTTTATGTTTTTGTAATTTGAAAATAATTTTATTTAATTTCAAAAAAAATTTTTATATTTATGCACAATTTAATTTTTAATTTTCGATTTTCGAATTATTAATTTAATTTAATTTTAATAAAAAATCACTATTTTTGAATTTTTTAATTACTTTTTTTTAAAATGCCCGTCGGGAATCGGTCTCGAAAACTCCCGTCGGGATATATGCCCGTCTGGATATATTTTTGTCGAGAATCGGTCGGGAAATTTCCGACGAATGATATCCGTCGGAAATTCCCGACCAATTTCCGACGGATTTTGATTTCCGACGCGATAGTCCTTACGGGTCAAATCGGTCGGAAATTGGTTGGAAAAACCGTTTCCCGACGGATATGACGATCGGAAATCGGCTGTATTCTTGTAGTGCACGCAACAAAACTACCATAACACAAAGATAAAAAGAAACCCACTTGAAAAACTGTCACCCACTCAAATTCACAAAACAATAACCAATGAGATAAAACTTTCGAGTAACAAATTCAACAAAAACCTAAAATTCTACCATGGGTTCATAACAGTCACTAAATTAAAAAACCCACTTTTAACAGAAAATGTTACCTTCGGAGACGGGTTGATAGTGAGACACAAAAACTGTCCAATGAAGCTAATACTCTGTTTTCTTCAAAAACTCTGAGCAACAAGAGAAAGTAGAGGATCATGCACATTTTAGTTAAAGAGAAAGGAACCGATACAAATTAAGAGACTTTACTTATACACGTAGGGGGCGAGGCTTTTCAGTATTTGGCAGAAGATTCTTCCTTCTGCAAACTGACCCAAAACATATACAAAACAGTCCTCGAGCCATTGAATAGTTATCTCAATCTCTTATCATCTTAAATATCCAATTTTGACATAAAGATCAAATTGTCAAGTAAAAAATAGACGAAACAAATATAGTTTGGTGATACCTCATAAAGTTTTTCTAATGTTTGGAGAGTATTAGACTCCTGCTTGAGTTTACCGAATAGCTTTGTAAACATGGTGATTGTTGGTTAATAACTCGCAAACCACACTGAGGTCTAGACCGTCTAGTCTACATGAATCGAAAAAATAATCACTTTGCAAGACTAAGATCTATAAACTGAACACAAACAAACAACATCGCTGAAAATTCTCTCATTGGATTAATGAATTTAAAAGCAGTCAAAAAGAATCTCCCAGTGTTCGCTACACGCATTTGCTCGTCCTTTGCGCTATGCTTTTTTCTTTTCTTTTTCTGACTGACTGTTCTGTTTCTCCCAGTTGACCCTTCTTGGTTACAATCACAAATTGAGGATCTTGCTAGAAACTGTTAATGAAAACATAGCAAATTTTGAAGTTAAACCTGACAGGTTTTCTGTTATCAAGGTGACCATGTCAGGCTTTGTCTCTCTTTATTACTTAAGTTAACAATTGGACGATGTTCTCTGTACAAGAGTTATTGAATCCGTGTAAAAAATGTTCCATATCCTTTACTAGGAAATTGTCACAAAGGAATATCAAAATTACAAATTACGTCAGCCATATCACCAAGCAATGTATTACTGCTCACTCATATTACACGATCAAACCTTGCCGTGGACAGAGGAACTAGATGTCCTTTCTCATTTGGAAGCTGAAGATGTAGCTAAGTTTGTCCCAATGTTGTTATCAAGGACATTTATTGAGTGTTATATAGCAGGTATTGAGATTACGTTTTTTCCCATGATTTTCTTTTGTGGTTGTGACGATTTACGTGTTATATTTGTCTTTGTCTTCTTCTTTTATCGGAAGTTTTCTTGGTGTTCGAATATATCTATTTATCATTTCAGGTAATGTGGCGAATAACGAAGCTGAGTCAATGATCAAGCATGTTGAAGATATTCTATTTAATGATACAAAGCCGATTTGCCAACTAGGGGGCAAAAAAAACCGAACCGAACCGAACCAAACCGAACCAACCGAACTTAAACCGACCCAAACCAAACAATATTCTATATATAATCTAATCGGTTGAAGTTTTTCTCAACCCGAATGGTTTGGTTCGGTTCGGTTTTAAACCGAACCGAACCGAGAACCCAATGTATTTTTGTTAATTAGTTAATTAATAATATTAAAAATATAAACACATATGGTGAGATCTTCGGTTCTTCACCTAAAGCTTTTATGCTAAAAGTCATAAACCCACGTTTTCTTTTTTTGTTTTCAACTTCCATTTTTTCTTAATTTTGCTAAGGTAAATAATTTTTTATAATAGTTTTATATTAATGATATAAGTCTATAATGGCTCATATAAGAGATTAATAAACATTGGTTTGTATAATTAACTTATATTTAAATTATTGACTTGTTGCAAGTTCATTTTAGTGGCATGGAAGAGTTGAAGCCATGAATGTTTTTAATTTTTTTATATTGATCAAGTGGGATAATTTCAGTTTGGTTTTAGATTTTTAGGAAATAGCGTATTTGTGGATTCGTTTTGTTTACGTTTCGTTAGGATTCTTGTTCCCATCCATATGGCAATGCCAACCTTTGTTCCCATCCCAGCACCTTACTAATAGAGTTGGAAAGCTCGAAGAAGGAATGAAGTAACCACCGTATGATTAGTTTGCGACCATGGTTGATTTCACATTTGATGCAAACAAGTAATCAACAAAAGTTTGTGGATTGTTTGTTTACTAATGATGTGGGAGATAATGGTGATGATAGATGTATTTGTTGTACATATGGACCCTTTTTGTTAATCTTTTATTTCTATGGTTTTGTTTCACTTTGAATGATGTTACAGATGAGAGTTCTGGTGCAGAAAAAATTTCTAGAAATTTAACAGTTATAAATTTTAGTAAGGTATTCCTAAAATTTAGAAGGATTTCCTAAATGTTTTAAAAGGATTTTTCAAACATTAGAAAAACTTTCTAAACTTATAGGAAGACATTCCCATGAGTTTAGAAAGACTTCCTACAGTTTTATTTGATCAAATTGTAAACATACGATTTAGTAAAAATTCAAACATACGATTTAGGAAAAATTCAAACATATGATTTAGGAAAACTTTTCTAAATTTGTAAGAATCCTTCCTAAAAATTCAAAAGTGCTTTCTAAATTTCAAAATATAAGAAACACATCTAGATATTTAGGAAATATTCATACAAATTTTAGTAAGATATTCCTAAAATTTTAGAAGGACTTCCTAAATATTTAAGATGATTTTTTAAAACATTAAAAAACTTTTCTTCTATGAAGGCTTTTCTAAAAGTTTAGAAAAACTTCCTAACTTTTTATTTGACCAAGCACTAATTAACATATGATTTAGGAGGACTTTTCTAAATTTGTAAGAATCCTTCCTAAAAATTCAATAAGGCTTCCTAAATTCCAAAATTTGGGAAACATTTTTCAATCTATTATTACTAATAAAAGTTGAAGTTATATGCTTTTCAGGGCGTCCACATAGGATTTTAAATGACTAATTAAAATTTCTCAAAACAACATTTTAATTAAATCTTAAATAATGTCAATAATTCCAAGAAAACCATGTCTCTTAAAATGGAAATAAATATCAAAAGACCTAAATTAACAAAAGAAAAAAAATCATTTAAAAGAAAATTAATTTGATAGTTATGATAACTCTATGGAAAATCAACACAAAAAAACTTAACAAACAAATAGAGAAAAAGGAAATTATGTGTCAAACAAATCGTGTCTTTTAACATGGAAATAAAAATAAATAAAAAGCTAAATTAACAAAAGAAAAAAATATAAGTAAATATCAAAAGAGCTAAATTATTAAAATAAAAATCATTTAAAAGCAAATTAACTTGATATCTATGTTTATATTTTTATGCATCTAAGGAAATTTTGAAAAATCATTTAAAAGGAAATTAAAAGAAAAATCATTTTAAAAAAAAACTAAAAAAGGAAATTTTATGCATCTAAGGGTATCCACATAAAATATTAAACGACCAAATAAAATATGTCAAATCAACCTTTTAATTAAATCTTAAATAATGTCAAGAATTCCCAAAAACCGTGTCTCTTAAAAAGGGAAATAAATATAAAAGAGCAAATTAACAAAAGAAAAAATTATTTAAAAGAAAATTAATTTGATATATATGATAACTCTATGAAAAATCAACATAAAAATCTTAACAAACAAATAAAGAAAAAAAATATTATATGCCAAAAAACTGTATCTCTTAAAAAGAAAATAAAAATAAAAAGAGCTAAATTAACAAAAGAAAAAAAATGGAAATAAAGATCAAAAGAGCTAAATTAACAAAAGAAAAAATTATTTTAAAAGAAATTAACTTGATATCAATGCTAAATTTATGGAAAATCAACAAAAAAGCTTAACAAAATAACTAATAAAAGGAAAATTTATGCATGTCAGGGTGTCCACATAGAATTTTAAACGACCAATTAAAATATGATAAATTACCATTTTAATTAAATCTTAAATAATGTCAAGAATTACAAAAGAACGTATCTCTTAAAATGGAAATAAATATCAAAAGAGGTAAATTAACAAAAGAACAAATCATTCAAAAGAAAATTAATTTGATATATATGATAACTCTATGGAAAATCAACATAAAAAGGTTAACATTAAAAAAAAACGAAATTATATGTCAAAATAAAAATGGAAATCAATATAAAAAAATCTAAACTAACAAAGGAAAAAATTATATAAAAATGAAATTAACTTGATATCTAGGCTTAACCAACAAAAAAAAAATTATGTCTTAATATTTTATTAAGAAAAAACTGCTTATTTGAGTCGTCCACTTCTGGGAGGCACGAAATGACAAACATGCGGTTTTGAGCTTTTTCTTATCGATCAAAAGGTACTAGGAACTCTATTTACTCATCACCAATCGAAAATTTATCTTGCACTTTTATATTCTGTTTTAACCCAAATTTTAAGTCAACTACTGATATGCTTGGTTTTTACCATTTTCTAACACATGTTTTGGTGTTTCTTTTGAGTATTTTATCGAGTCAAATTTCGTTTTTAGAGTCTTTTAGTCCTTTATTTAATTATCTCAGGTAAAAAGGCGTTTACGAAAGAAATTGGAGTTACGTGGGCAAAAACGCATGGAACGGTACAAAAAGAGCAAGAATTGATCGATACAAGGAGTGCATCGATCGATGCAACACCATCAGAAGAACCAGAATCGATCGATGCAAGCATGCCCAGAAGAACCAAAATCGATCGATGCACAATTGGAGCCGATCGATGCATCACCCTCCCAAGAGCCAGAATCGATCGATGCACGCATGGAACGGTACAAAAAGAGCAAGAATTGATCGATACAAGGAATGCATCGATCGATGCAACACCATCAGAAGAACCAGAATCAAACGATGCAAGCATGCCCAGAAGAATCAAAATCAATCGATGCACAATTGGAGCCGATCGATGCATCACCCTCCCAAGAGCCAGAATCGATCGATGCAAGGAGTGCATCGATCAATGGAGCATGCCCAGAAGAACCAAAATCGATCGATGCAATATGTGTATCGATCGATGCAATATGTGTATCGATCGATGCAAGCCAGCGAGAAGGAAAAGGAAATTTCTGATTTTCCTGTTTTGCCCCGGAAACTGTCTATTCTGACCTAATTCGCTCAGAACCCTATTTATACTCTATTCTCAGCCACTTTTTAGGCTATCTCTCTTTTGACGGCTCTCTATTCTACTCAGATTTTGGCTATTGATTTTGTAAGCAAGAAGAAGAATATTTGCATATATTGAGAAGAATTCTAAACCCTTTCATCTCTTTCATTATTATTATGAGTTTCTCTTTATCTCCTTGCTTGTTCTCCATTGCCATGTCCGAGTAGTCTCATAGTTAGGTTTAGGGTTTCAAAGGGATCCATGAATCATTGAATTAGACATAGATAGGGATTTATCTTTCGTTGTTTTCGCTTATTGTTGTGCTTATTGCTTAGGCTAAGTTGACCGCTTGCCTATGATCTAGGGTTTAATCTATACCACGAAAGTGTCGTAGGTTGCTAGAAAGAACATAAGCGAGCGAATTGTCCTTAATTAGCCAACAGAAGTTGATGTTAAGGCGATTTGTGAACATATTGAACCAATTCGTTAATGCTGGTTTAGAACTCAATATTCAACGGAAGTTAGATTTTAGGTTGCTAGATTTAGTAATCAATACCACGGAAGTGGATTGGTTAGATATTTATGTTTGAGTTGTGTTTATTCATTCTCTGAATAGTTGTCTGATTCGTGATCTATGGAATCCTGAGAATAAACCCTTGATGCTGCGAGATCCGAGGAGCTCAGGAACAAGATCTCTCAATTCGTTCAGGGTCCGACAGAAGCATTCAAGGATGCTTGGATTCGTTTCAAGTCTTATTAGAGAGATTGTCCGCACCATGGGTTCTCTCAGGTTCAGCTGCTGGGCATTTTCTACAGAGGGATTGATTGGAGGTACCAGATGGGTATGGATGCTGCGAGTAATGGGAACTTCAACATCAGGTATCCAGATGATGCGGTTGTGCTGATTGAAAACTTGGCATTTAGTAATAGCACCAAGAATGCTGATTTAGAGCGGAAGAAGCAGGCTGGAGGAGTTGATGGATCGCAGATTGCTGACGTACATGCCAAACTGGATTTCCTGATCGGGAAGTCGAAGAAATCTGTGCACTTTGCTGATGAAGTCGCTAATTTGGAAGAAGAAGAAGAGGATGTTAACTACGTTGGTGGTTCTGGTTTTCAGGGTCAGCGATTTGGGAACAACAACAACCGAAACTTCAACAACAACAATCAGCAAGGTGGGTACAAGTTTGAGGAGAACCAATCTAGTTTCGGAGCAAAGCAATTCACTCAGAAACCACTTCAAAGCAGCGATTTCACTCAAAATTTTGGGAATTCTTCATACCAACCCATCTCTCCAAAAACCATGGAGAGTAAGATGGAATCCATGATGGTACAGATTCTTCAGGGACATCATAAGTTGCAGGGGGATTTCAATGGGAAGTTTGATTCGCTGTACATGGATCTGAATGGGAAAATCGAAGCCATCAGTCTCTCCCGGAGGAAGCTGGAAACTCAGGTTGCTCAGACAACAGCAGCTGTAAAGAGGCAGGAAGGCTTTCTTCCAGGGAAAACTGAGAATCCAAGGGCACACATCAACGCCATCACCTTGAGGAGTGGAAAAGAGGTGCTTACAGGAGTGTAGAACAGCCCAATTGCAGGAAATCTCGTCGATCTTGCTGGAGATGACGATTGGGATTCTGAAAATCTCAAGGTATCGATCAATACCAGCCAGTGTCGATCGACACCAGTCCAGACATCTACCCGAGTGGATCGAAAAACCCATGTATCGATCGATACCCCTCAAGTATCGATCGATGCTGAGACACAGTCAGAGAAGGAGCCCGAGATTGTCAAGGAAAGGGTGTATATCCCCAAGATACCTTATCCTATACTTCCTAAGCTGACAAGGAAGGAATGGGAGGATGCTAGATGCAAGGTTATGTTAGACAAGTTGGTTGTGGAGCTTCCGTTTGTTGATGCTATTAAGACTTCTCCAGCTTTCAGGAGGTACGTGAAGAAGATGGTGTCTAGCAGTCTGAGCCTTGAAGAAGGTATCATGATGATTTCAGCTGAGTGTAGTGCGATTATACTCAACAAAATTCCCAAGAAACTGCCAGACCCAGAGAGTTTTGTTTTGGATTGCACCATCTTCACAGAGAGATTCGAGCGTGCTCTCTGCGATATTGGGTCGAGTGTGAACCTTATGCCACACTCAGTTGCCACGAGAATGGGAATGACAAATTTCCAATCTACAAGGATTTCGCTGGTACTTGCTGATCGCTCAGTGCGACTTCTAGAGGGACTACTCGAAGATGTCCCAATCAAGATTGGGAATTGCTTGATCCCAACAGATTGCATCGTCCTGAAGTACGATGCTGAGCCTAAGGATCTTCTTATCCTGGGCAGGCCATTCCTTGCAACTGCTGGAGCCTTGATTGACTGCAAGAATGGACAGATAGCTCTCACCATCGGTGATTTAGTGATGTTTTTTAACATGGAGAAGATGATGAAGAGGCCAACCATCGAGGGACAGACATTCTATGTGGACACCTTCAGTGACATAGCTGAATAGTACTTCCTGGAGATGCACCCTGAGGATCCACTGGAGAGAGCATTGGTCTGTTCGGCCACTTCGGAGGTTCGTTCATGTGACGATACTGCTGGATACTCGAAGATACTTGATTATGCATCACCAGTATCGATCGATACCCCTCTGGTATTGGTCGATACCCTACGGCCAGAAGGGGAGTTGGTCGACAGTTCTAAGCAAGCTGCTAGGCTTGGAGATTGGAGCACAGAGAATGCTCCTAAGTTAGAACTAAAACCACTTCCATCAAATCTGAGGTATAGTTTTCTTGGCCCTGATTCCACATACCCAGTCATTGTTAATGCTTCTTTGAACAACACAGAGAATGCCTTACTGGTGAGCAAGCTGCGCAAGTATCGCAAAGCTCTTGGCTATTCTCTTGTTGACATTTCAGGTATAGCACCAGACTTGTACGTGCATCGGATTCACCTGGAGGATGAGTCAAAGTCTTCGATTGAGTCTCAGAGGAGGCTGAACCCGAACCTGAAGGAAGTGGTCAGGAAGGAAGTGATGAAGCTGTTAGAAGCAGGGATTATCTATGCCATCTCGGATAGTTCTTGGGTTAGTCCAGTTCACGTTGTGCCTAAGAAAGGAGGCATAACTGTGGTGAAGAACGAGAAGGACGAGCTGATCCCTACAAGGACAATCACTGGTCACAGGATGTGTATTGACTATAGGAAGCTGAATGCGGCTACAATGAAGGATCACTTCCCATTGCCATTCATTGACCAGATGCTGGAGAGGTTAGCGAGTCACCCATACTACTGTTTTCTTGATGGGTACTCATGATTTTTTCAGATTCCTATACATCCAGAGGATCAGGGAAAGACGACCTTCACATGTCCATATGGCACATTCGCCTACTGAAGAATGCCATTTGGATTATGTAACGCTCCAGCAACCTTTCAGCGATGCATGATGTCGATTTTCACAGACATGACTGAGGAGTTTATGGAGGTTTTCATGGATGACTTTTCAGTGTATGGATCGTCATTCAAGGATTGTCTGGATAACTTGTGCAAGGTACTTCAAAGATGCGAGGAGAAGCATTTGGTTCTTAATTGGGAGAAGTGCCACTTTATGGTACAAGATGGCATTTTTCTTGGGCACAAAGTTTCTAAGGCAGGGATCGAAGTCGACAAGGCTAAGATTCAGGTCATGACGAGCTTGCAACCTCCACGATCTGTTCCTGAGATACGAAGCTTCCTTGGTCATGCGGGGTTTTATAGGAGGTTCATCAAGGATTTCTCTAAGCTTGCACGCCCACTCACAGCCCTGTTATGTAAGGAAGTCAAGTTTGATTTCATATCTGATTGCCTTGTAGCCTTCGAGGAGATGAAGAAGGCATTGGTGAGTGCTCCTGTAGTCCAACCACCTGATTGGAATTTACCTTTTGAGGTTATGTGTGATGCGAGTGATTTTGCTGTTGGAGCTGTGTTGGGTCAGAGGAAAGACAAAAAACTCCATGCTATTTACTATGGCAGCAGGACGTTGGATGATGCTCAGCGAAATTACAGCACCACTGAGAAAGAGTTGCTTGCAGTTGTCTTCTCTTTTGAGAAATTCCGGTCCTACTTGATTGGGAGCAAGGTTATTGTTCACACAGACCATGCTGCTCTCAAGTATATGCTGAAGAACAAGGACCTCAAGCCTCGTCTATGCCGATGGGTTCTTTTACTTCAAGGGTTCGATATCGAGATCAAGGACAAGAAAGGAGTTGAGAATGGATTTGCTGACAACTTATCGCGCATAAAGGTCGATGAAGTCGTGCCTATTGATGATTCCTTACCAGAAGAGGGTGTTTACTTCATTGAAACTCAACCACTTGATGATCGGTCCAAAAATCTGCAATTTTCACGAGTGCAGACCTTCAGCATCGATCGATACTCACCTAGTATCGATCGATACTCACCTCGATCTGAACCTGTTTTGCCTGCAGCGCACTTCAACTCTTTTGACGTCTATACAACCGATGTATCTAGTCCTGCACGACCATGGTATGCTGACATTGCTAACTACCTTGCTATAGAGACTGAGCCCAAGCATCCCACAAAGTATGCGAGGAAGAAGTTTATGCGTGAGATGAGACGATTCTACTGGGATGAGCCTTACCTCTACAAGCACTGCTCAGATGGTATCTACAGAAGATGTGTTGCAGAATCTGAGGTGCCTGCGATTCTCTTTCATTGCCATGGTTCTGAGTATGCTGGACACTTTGCTACCTTCAAGACGGTGTCCAAGGTTCTTCAAGCAGGCTTCTGGTGGCCTGCTATATGTTCAAGGATGCTCATGCCTACATCTCACGGTGTGATGTCTGTCAGAGGAGAGGGAAGATCAGTAAGAGACACAAGATGCCACATAATTTCATCCTTGAGGTTGAAGTTTTCGATTTTTGGGGCATCAATTTTATGGGTCCCTTTCCCTCGTCACACGAGAACAGGTACATCCTGGTTGATGTGGACTATGTATCCAAATGGGTGGAAGCGGTTGCTAGTAAAAAGAACGACTCTGCGGTGGTCGTTAAGCTGTTTAAGACCATCATCTTCCCTCGATTTGGAGAACCTCAATTGTGATAAGTGATGGTGGCTCTCACTTTATCAACAAGATTTTCGAGAGGTTGCTAAAGAAGTATGGTGTAAACCATCGAGTGGCTACTCCATATCACCCTCAAACCAGTGGGCAAGTCGAGGTCTCCTGATATACTCAAATTAATACCCTAAACAGTACTAAAGCAGTTGTTGCAGTATATCAGGGGTCGAACACAAGAACTCAGAAAAATCACACAATAGATTAAATAGAATCGAATCAAGCTAAGCAGTTCAGATTAAACAAAAGCAGTAAGCAGTAAACGAGTTGTAATTCGATGGGAAAGAGATAGGTTCAGGGATATTTCTCAAGAAATCAATGAATGCAAAATAAACTACCTAATCAGGGTTCAGGTTAAGCACGGTTCTTGAACTCAAATCACTAAAGTATAATTAACCAACTGTCGTTGCGAAAACTATCTAAATCTAAATCCTAGGAATTCCAAATCTCTTTGCGAATCCTAAATTCTAAATCAGCTTTAATATCAGGTTTGATATGTTCACAAATCAATTAAACCAAATCTCTTTGCGAATAATCAATTTGCTCACCTAGGTTCTATCAGGTAATTAATCGCACTGTCGTGCCTAATCAATTATCCTAAGATCTAAGTTCCAGGTGATCAATCTAGAATTAGCTTTGAGAACAACCTAAGGCGAAGAACTAATTCAGATTATGAACCCTAAATAACCAATCAACCTAGCATTCAAAGAAATCCCTTATGAGAATCCGTAAACCTAACAAGATGATATACTCAGACATGGAGATTGAATCAATAAACATGTTTGAATAAATACTCAATAGAAAATAAGAAAAAGTAACAAAAGGTTTTGAGATCTGATCTCGGACGAAGGGAGATTCAGACTTGTCTCTCTCACCAAGTTCTCTCTTAAACCAAAGTAAAATAAAGCATAGTCATAAAAGTGGCTGTAAAATCCCTATAAATAACCTAAAACACGAATTGGGGCTTCTTGTAATTATTAAAGACTTCTGGGCACTTTTGCAATTCTTCAAGTCTTGAAAAACTCGCGGGTCGTGTCTTGCTGCGATGGGTATCGATCGATACTAGCCAATATCGATCGATACCAAGGCTTCATATCGGGTTCTCAGCAACACGAACTTCTGCTTTGCTCCAAATGCTCCAGAAAGCTCCAATATCTCCAATAATGTTCCCAACGTGCTATAACCTGTAAAAGACTCTAAAAGACTACGAAATACTATAGAGACTCTATAAAAATGACTTATATCATGGCTTAAATAGGGTAAAAACCATGATATATCAACTCCCCCAGACTTAGCTTTTACTTGCCCTCAAGCAAAACAGAAGACTAAACCAGAGAAAGAGGTTTGAAAACGTAGAGACTCACCTGTTCTTGAAACGCTGCAATGACCATTTTCCCAAGCACCCAAATGTCACCTAACCAGCTTTTTGATCTAACCACCATGTACTTCTCCGTAGACATTCGCAGCTTTTCCAGACTCCATACATTATCTCACAGCATTGTTCAAATAAAGCCCTCATCGCCAGTTTCATCGCTGCAACCAATGTTCAAGAACCTTCTAGATTCTTTACCAGACAATATCATGACAAGGAACCACCATTTTTCACACTTTTTGTATCAATTTCTCTCCCCCAGACTTATTTCTTATTATGTTCTTTCTTTTATTTTCAGCTTTGCATATACACATCAAGGTATGAGACGCGAGTATTGATGGTGTTAACCACCTAATCCCCGGTTCTTCCCTCTCAATGTATCAAAGGATGTAGGCGAATAATGGCATCATAGGAAAATCCTAGCCTCGCTTCCAATCCTTTGTGTGATCATTCCCTCTTAAGTAGAATAATGGGATCGCTGGAAATTTTCCTAACCCTCTACTCAGAAGAAAATCATTTTAATCTTTTATGCTCTTATTTATCAACTTATAACAGGGGAGAGAGATACTATTACTCTAAACACATGGGTTCCTTTATCATATATGAATGATGAATCAAGCTCTAAAAACACTAACCACATTGATGAAGTGCAGAAATTTGGCTCAGCTTTCAGAAGAACTCTGCTGGAGACATGGATGTTTTCTAGTCAACTGGTCAGTCCTTGGATTTTTCATTAGTCGATCTAGAGCTGATCCTGTAACACTGTGCACTCAAAAACAAAATCAAATCAATAGGTTCAAGCACA
>PKML01043579.1:187508-201532 GCA_002933935.1 Eutrema yunnanense | reverse complement strand
AGGTTCTATCAGGTAATTAATCGCACTGTCGTGCCTAATCAATTATCCTAAGATCTAAGTTCCAGGTGATCAATCTAGAATTAGCTTTGAGAACAACCTAAGGCGAAGAACTAATTCAGATTATGAACCCTAAATAACCAATCAACCTAGCATTCAAAGAAATCCCTTATGAGAATCCCTAAACCTAACAAGATGATCTACTCAGACATTGAGATTGAATCAATAAACATGTTTGAATAAATACTCAATAGAAAATAAGAAAGAGTAACAAAAAGTTTTGAGATCTGATCTCGGACGAAGGGAGATTCAGACTTGTCTCTCTCACCAAGTTCTCTCTTAAACCAAAGTAAAATAAAGCATAGCCATAAAAGTGGCTGTAAAATCCCTATAAATAACCTAAAACACGAATTGGGGCGTCTTGTAATTATTAAAGACTTCTGGGTACTTTTGCAATTCTTCAAGTCTTGGAAAACTCGCGGGTCGTGTCTTGCTGCGATGGATATCGATCGATACTAGCCAGTATCGATCGATACCAAGGCTTCATATCGGGTTCTCAGCAACACGAACT
This sequence comes from Eutrema yunnanense, assembly GCA_002933935.1. NCBI lineage: Eukaryota > Viridiplantae > Streptophyta > Magnoliopsida > Brassicales > Brassicaceae > Eutrema > Eutrema yunnanense. Next base: position 200,964 of record PKML01043579.1, on the reverse strand, counting down.
TCTGCTTTGCTCCAAATGCTCCAGAAAGCTCCAATATCTCAAATAATGTTCCCAACGTGCTATAACCTGTAAGAGACTCTAAAAGACTACGAAATACTATAGAGACTCTATAAAAAGGACTTATATCATGGTTTAAATAGGGTAAAAACCATGATATATCATCTCCAACAGGCAAATCAAGGAGATTCTTTAAAAGACAGTAGGTGCTTCTAGGAAGGATTGGTCTACAAAGTTGGATGATGCGCTATGGGCTTACAGGACTGCTTTCAAGACACCGCTGGGTACTACACCATTTCACTTGCTGTATGGGAAAGCATGTCACCTTCCATTGGAGATTGAGCACAAGGCAGCATGGGCGACGAAGTTGCTGAACTTTGACATCAAGCCTGCTGTAGAGAGGAGATTGATTCAGCTGAACGAGTTAGATGAGATTAGGCACCACGCCTACGAGAACTCGAAGTTGTACAAAGAGAGGACTAAGGCCTATCATGATAAGAAGATCATCTCTAGACATTTCGAGCCAAACGATCAGGTACTTCTGTATAACTCTCGTTTGCAATTGTTTCCTGGTAAACTGCGTTCTCGTTGGTCAGGTCCCTTCACCATCAAGGAGGTCAGACCACATGGTGCTGTCGTGCTGATGAGTCCTACAGGCGATGAGTTTACTGTCAATGGACAGAGGGTTAAACACTATTGGGCAAAAGCCAAAATTCCAACAGGGCAGATAATGCCTTTGGATGATGCACCCACAGCCTGAATGGCGTTACAGTCAAGCTAATGACGTTAAACGAGCGCTTGGTGGGAGGCAACCCACTGGTGAGTCTGCTTTTGATTCTTTTCTTTTTATTTTTCGTTTTGTGTTTGTGTCAGGATAAACAAGGAGCAAAACTCGAAATCGCTTTATTGTCGATCGATACCCCATTGGTATCGGTCGACACCAATCGCGAATAGTCGCTTCATCATATCGATTTAAGCCTGGTATCGATCTATACCAGGCTGTGTGTCGATCGATACCAGATATTCCAGCACGGTAACTTCTTGTCTTTCACAATTTTATTCTGTTCTTTTGTTTTCTTTTACCTACTCTAGGCTAGATAACACTGGGGACAGTGTTGTTCAAGTCTGGGGGAGGTGTCTGCTGACATTGTGTTTGTTTTTCTTAGAGTCAGTTGTTTTATCGAGTCATTCGTTTTTATTGAGTCAAAACTTGTTGGAGATGATGATCATGTGCTTAAATTGTTGTTTTGATTTTGTTTTTTAGTGACCAGTGTTGCAGGATCAGCTCTAGATCGACTAATGAAAAATCCAAGGACTGACCAGTTGACTAGAAAACATCCATGTCTCCAGCAGAGTTTTTCTGAAGCCTGAGCCAAATTTTTGCACTTCATCAATGTGGTTAGTGTTTTTAGAGCTTGATTCATGATTCATATCTGATAAAGGAACCCATGTGTTTAGAGTTATGGTATCTCTCTCCTCTGTTATAAGTTGGTAAATAAGAGCATAAAAGATTGAAATGATTTTCTTCTGAGTAGAGGGCTAGGAAAATTTCCAACGATCCCATTATTCTACTTAAGAGGGAATGATCACACAAAGGTTGAAAGCGAGGTTAGGAAAATTTCCCGTGATACCACTATTCGCCTAAACCTTTGATACATAGAGAGGGAAGAACCGGGGATTCGGTGGCAAACACCATCAATACTCGCGTTTCAGACCTTGATGTGTATATGCAAATCTAAAAAAAAAAGAGAACATGATAAGAAATAAGTCTGGGGGAGAGAAATTGATACAAAAAGTGTGAAAAAGGTGGTTCCTTGTCATGATATTGTATGGTAAAGAATCTAGAAGGCTCTTGAACATTGGCTGCAGCGATGAAACTGGTGATGAGGGTTTTATTTGAACAATGCTGCGAGATAATGTCTGGAGTCTGGAAAAGCTGCGAATGTCTACGGAGAAGTACATGATGGTTAGATCAAAAGCTGGTTAGGTAACAGTTGGGTGCTTGGGAAAAGGATCTCTGCGATAGTTCTTGAACAGGTGAGTCTCCGCGTTTTCAAACCTCTTTCTCTGGTTTAGTTTTTTGTTTTGCTTGAGGGCAAGCAAAGGCTAAGTCTGGGGGAGTTGATATATCATGGTTTTTACCCCTTTTAGGTCATGATATAAGTCGGTTTTATAGAGTCTTTCTGCTATTTCGTAGTATTTTAGAGTCTTTTACAGGTCTTAGCACGTTTGGAGCATAATTGGAGATATTGGAGCTTTCTGGAGCATTTTGGAGCAAAGCTGAAGTTCGTGTTGCTGAGTACCTAATTTCACGTCAAGCATCGATCAATACCCCCCTGGTATCGATCGACACTCATCACAGCAGACACGACCCGCGACTTTAATGAAGAGTTGAAGAATTGTAACTTGGTCCAGAAGTCTTTAATATTTGCAAGAAGCCCCAAAACGTGATTTAGGTTATTTATTGGAATTTTACAGCCACTTTGTTGGCTACGCTTTATTTTATTCTGGATTTGTGAAAGAGCTTTTCAAGGGAGACAAGTCTGATACTATGTTCGTCGAGAGAAGATTTCGAACCCTTTTGTTACTCTTTCTTATTTTCTATTGAGTATTTATTCAAACATGTTTATTGATTCAATTTCCATGTCTAAGTAGATCTCTTGTTAGGTTTAGGGATTCTCATAAGGGATTTCTTTGAATGCTAGGTTGATTAGTTATTTAGGGTTCATAATCTGAATTAGTTCTTCGCCTTAGGTTGTTCTCAAAGCTAATTCTGGATTGATCACCTAGAACTTAGATCTTAGGATAATTGATTAGGCACGACAGTGCGATTAATTACCTGATAGAACTTAGGGTGAGCAAATTGATTATTCGCAAAGAGATTTGGTTTAATTATTTTGTGAACATATCAAACCTGGAATTAAGGCTGATTTATTCTTAGGAATTTGCAAAGAATTTTGAGATTCTGAAGTTTAGATTTAGATAGTTTTCGCAACGACAGTTGGTTAATTATACTCTAGTGATTTGAGTTCGAGAACCGTGCGTAACATGAACCCTGATTAGTTAGTTTATTTTGCATTCATTGATTTCTTGAGAAATATCCTTGAACCTATCTCTCTCCCATCGATTTACAACTCGTTTACTGCTTACTGTTTTTTGTTTAATCTGAATAGCTTAGCTTGATTTGATAACTATACAATCTATTGTGCGATTTCTCTGAGTTCTTGTGTTCGACCCCTGATATACTGCAGCAACTGCTTTAGTACTGTTTAGGGTATTAATTTGAGCATATCTTTAAGGTAAAGGAAATGTGAGTCTCCGTGTTTTTCAAACCTTTTCTTTTTGCTTAGTTTTCTGTTTGCTTGAGGACAAGCAAAAGACTAAGTCTGGGGGAATTGATATGCTTGGTTTTTACCGTTTTCTAACACATGTTTTGGTGTTTCTTTTGAGTATTTTATCGAGTCAAAGTTCGTTTTTAGAGTCTTTTAGTCATTTATTTAGTTATATCAGGTAAAAAGGCGTTTCCGGAAGAAATTGGAGTTACGTGGGCAAAAACGCATGGAACTGTACAAAAAGAGCAAGAATCGATCGATGCAACACCATTAGAAGAACAAGAATCGATCGATGGAGCATGCCCAGAAGAACCAAAATCGATCGATGCACAATTGGAGCCGATCGATGCATCACCCTCCGAAGAGCTAGAATCGATCGATGCAAGGAGTGCATCGATCAATGGAGCATGCCCAGAAGAACCAAAATCAATCGATGCAAGCCGGCGAGAAGGAAAAGGAAATTTTTGATTTTCCTGTTTTTCCCCAGAAACTGCCTATTCTGACCTAATTCGCCCATAACCCTATTTATACTTTATTCTCAACCATTTTTTAGGCTATCTCTCTTTTGACGACTCTTTATTCTACTCAAATTTTGGCTATTGGTTTTGTAAGCAAGAAGAAGAATCTCTGCATCTATTGAGAAGAATTCTAAACCCTTTCATCTCTTTCATTATTATTATGAGTTTCTCTCTATCTCCTTGCTTGTTCTCCATTGCCATGTCCGAGTAGTCTCATAGTTAGGTTTAGGGTTTCAAAGGGATCCATGAATCATTGAATTAGACATAGATAGGGATTTATCTTTCGTGGTTTTCGCTTATTGTTGTGCTTATTGCTTAGGCTAAGTTGACCGCTTGCCTATGATCTAGGGTTTAATCTATACCACGGAAGTGTCGTAGGTTGCTAGAAAGAACATAAGCGAGCGAATTGTCCTTAGCCAACGGAAGTTGATGTTAAGGCGATTCGTGAACATATTGAACCAATTCGTTAATGTTGGTTTAGAACTCTATATTCAACATAAGTTAGGATTTTAGGTTGCTAGATTTAGTAATTAATACCACAGAAGGGGATTGGTTAGATATTTATGTTTGAGTTTGAAACTTGTGTTTATTCATTCCCTGAATAGTTGTCTGATTCATGATCTCTGGATTCCTGAGAATAAACCCTTGACCTAACGCTTTTTCTTTATTGAATTTACATCGTCTTAATTGCTTTCGTTACTTTTCCAAAACCAACCATATTCTTGTCTTAGCTTAGTTTCATAATTGTGAGAATTGTAGTGTAACCTTGGTCTATGTGGATTCGATCCTAAAGTACTACATTGACATATTGTTATGATTGCAGTAGTGTACACTTTAGTTAATTGACTACGTGGTAAAACACCTAAATCAACTATAATCCAAGCAATCATATCGGCTAATCGAATAGGCTATTATGAGGCAAACCTAAAGGCCGACGTAGTCTACAAGATTAATTTTCTTGGTCATTAATAACAAGGCAAACTACAGGATGACTTCTCACAAGTTTCTAATCTATTTCCCTCGAAAAAACAACATTGGTTCATGCCACAAATATTATCTAAAAATACTAATTAACAAACTAAAAAGACCACAAAGTTTTGACGAAATTCTATATTTCAAATCAGCATGCTATGCTAGAGGTTTACTAAATTTATGTTTAGCATGTACCTACAAATCTCCATGTCAGATTACAAAAAAATAAACAAACATTATTTACCTTACCACAAATTAATATTGAATACATTTTTTGGTAAAAAGTAAAAAGTCTTATATCTATTGCAATGCAATATAAAGTCATACCAGTTTCGCTACTACACACATGAGTGAATCAGATTAAGTAGAAGACTACATCTAATAGACTTGACTCTTTCGACTTTTATCTCAATAAATAAAAATTTACTTAACGTTAGTTAAAATTAATCAAATGTTTACTACTCATTTTATGTTATCTAAAAAAGATTACTTAATATTAGTTAAAATTCATCAAATGGTTGTAATGCAATCAATGAGAAGAAACATAGATATTGTGGATGGGTTATGAATTCAGATCGACATGTACATGATAGCGTGGACAAGTTTTAAGTGGCTTATATCGACGTGGATGAACACAAAATCTCGAATCACTTCCATTATTAGTTTAATTTTGATCCTTGGATAAAATCCCAGCCTAATTGGACTTTTTGACTTGGTAGCGGAATACCATGGTGGCTAATTAGAGGGCATCGATCGGGTATTTTATTGTAGAATTTATGAACATATTTTAACCTTTTTAGCTTTTACAAATATATTCAAGAATATGCAAATGATAACTACTACAAGTGTATGTCCACGATTCATTGAATTCAGTTAGTTAATATAGAGGTAGAGATTTATACGAGCTCTTGAGTAAGTCGTTGCTTGGACATGATAGTGTGCACTCGTTTGCTATGAATTTAGTTAGTTAATCTAAAGGTAGAGATTTAGACGAGCTCTTGATTAAGTTGTTGCTTATGTGAACCTTTAAAGAAAAACATGACAAAAGGTGAACACTATGAATTTGTTGAATTCCAATATGGTCATCCACACATGTCCATCCACGAGAGTCAACAAAAGGGCAATTTCGATTTTTCACATACCAAAAGTACACCAATAGTCAAAAGTGGCTTATTGTGTAATAAGAAAGACAAAAAGTGGCTTATTGTGTAATTATTTCTTAGGCAAATGCTAACTTTAATTGTGGTGATGCCATGTGTACTTTAGAGTCTCTTTAATATACTTTAGAGGGTTGATTCTGGTACACTACATGTAATATATAGCTTTCTCGGTATACATCCTAGACTTTTCGGCTCTATTAAATACATCCTAAACAAATTTATTCTTTACTAAACATCATGAACTTTACATTCTCTTATAATTGCAACATATCGAATTAATCTCGTAATTGTGGTTAGAAAACCGGCAAATCACATTTAAAAACTACGATTAAGGTAATCTGACCCGACCCGGAACAAAACCCAACTCAAAACCGAACCCACCCAACTTAGTTAAAATCCAACATCGATTTGGGGCTAAAATTAGGGTTCCTTACTAGAAAAAAATATAGATTTCATCGCTTTCATTGCTCGTTTCTCTCTCTCAACCCTCTACATTTTTTGGTTAGTCTACTCAATTTCGGTCTCATTGCTTTGTTACAGTTGTTTGGTTTCCCAATTTTGGTTATAATTTTCGTATTTTTATGGGTTTGCTTAAAAAAAAAATTCCAGCTCTGGATTTGCTTAGATTTGGTCGAACTTTTGTGAAGAATTAAAGAATATAGTAATATTAAATCTTATGGAAAGTCGACAGCAAATACTTTTCTCTTATCAAAAGGTTTGTTGATTAGAGTTTCGTTGGAGTATTGATAAACTGACACGATCCAAGTATATTTAGCTTTCTTTTCTTCTTTATTTTTTGTTAATAGCTTATGTGAATAGATTAAATTAATAATTTTTTTTTAATCATCTCAAATATTATCAATTACAAATTACGAGGACAAATACAATTTTACCGGCCTACAAGAATCCACGATCAACAGTCTACCAGCACCATGCTCATGATGGAGCACTTTACCCTTGACACGCTGGACCACGACGAGTAGTTATGCTTGCACCGTGCTGGAAATCGCCTAAAAATTTCCTCCTGTAATTTGCAACCTCTGGGAATCGAACTCCCTACCTCCGGGTGTAGAAGCATTAATGAACCCTTGATCGACCACTGGACCAAGGGGGCTTCCACAAATTAATTATTTATATATGTGAAACATGGGTTAAGTGGTTAAACGGGTCGGATTATATTAATCATGGTTTTTTAAAACACGATTACCGGTTAATTAAATACAATCACAATTTCTAGTCGCTATGTTGTAATTATAAGAGAATGCAAAATTCGTGATGTTTAGTAAAAAGTAAATTTGTTTGGGGTATGTAGAAAATAGACTAAAAATCTATGGTATATATCGAAGAAGTTGTATGTATACTACATGTAATTTACCGAGTCAACCCTACTTTAGATATACTTATTAATATTTTGAAGATTGAAACTGAATTGTTGGACAAATAGTCCCAAAAGGGTATGGACTGTAAATCCCGAATCACCCGTTCAAGAAAAAGTAATGTAAAATTATCTATAAATTATCCAAAAAATCCCAAAGTTTTCCCAAAATTTTCCGAATTATCCGAAATACTCATCCACAAGTTTACCCTTACCTAAGTTAGAGTTTGAGAAGTGATTTTAGCTATCCGAACACGCCCCGTTTTGCTATCACAAACACTTCAGGTTATGTTTTTCATTACCCGATATACACATTCCCGAACTTTTCCTGCTATTTTCCGTCCCGATACCCAAAATTGACAGGCCTATTTTGTAGTATTGGTTTCCTTGAAGGTTGTGTAAACCAATATCTAGTCAAGCCATATCCCACATTTATAAACATGATCAAAAATCTCTAAATACTGAACTTTTTTAGCCATTGACAAACTAAAACAAGCTTAGGTTAATCAAGAAGACGAGTACCAAAGATTCTGTATAATCTGGTTTTCCAAGGGTCAGCTTTATCAGTATAGTAGGAGAGGATACAACACTCGATCCATGGTGGGTTCCTTGGAGCCAAAGACATCGAGCTTCCCCTTCTTATTCCCAGCAACCGATTCCACTTCTTTCTCAACATCTCTGTGCTCTGAAACTCTAATCCCCAAAAGTACCCCTGCCAATAAAACAAACTCTAGTTTTAGAGTTTATAAAAGATAATCTCTGTCTACTGTTTTATATGCATAAACCAAAATGAGGTTTTGTTTTTTAACTGCGTCTTTATCGCATAAGAAAGCTTCTATAGTCGCTGTTGGATCCTCCAGGGTCAACAAAACTCGGTAACGACGATTCTCATCTGTAGAAAATTCCTCTACTTGCCAAGGATATGCAGATACAACTCGAACAATGCATCTGTATTTGTATGTAACCTGTAGTAAAAATTCAAGTAACAACGAGTCATTTTAAATTGAAAATATGACAATGTTTTTTTTTTTTTGGTAAACAAATATGACAATGTTAAAGAACAAATCGGTATTGTTACCTTAGGGAATGTTATAATGTCCATGAGTGTAACAAATGGGGCTCGATTGTCATCAGTCTCTGCAAGATACCGAGACTGTTAGGGAGCAAAACAAAATGTTGACATTAAATCATCATCAGTAAAACAAAATATGTAAATTTTTAAATGGAAAAAGAATGATGGAGCATTGCAACCTGTTAATCCAGAAGGAGATGGAAAACTCCAAAACGGAGTGTGTCTCAACTTTGATGATATTCTCTTATCATATATCCTATTTTTTGTGAGCATAACATAGAATAAAAAAGCTATGAGATTATTGTGGTAGGCAGAAAGGTCAGAAGTTATCTCAAGAGACGAATCAAGCCGAACGAAAGAACTCTAAAAAGTTACTAACCGCATAATCTTTTCTACCAAACGATCATCTTGTGCGAGTCTGACCGTTGTAGAGTCTGTAAATTTACCTATCCAAGATCCCCTATCAACTTTACAGAGTAACCGGTATAGTTTCATCCATTCACCAGGTTTAGCCCAATGAAATAGATGACTGCTTAGAGAAACTCTCAAGATGGTTCCAACAGTGGGAAAGCCGAGCAATATATCTCTCGACAGAAGAGTATGAACCGAGAGACTTCTAAATGCCTTGTCTTCACTATCAATCCCACTGTTAATACACAACATTGTACACCAAATAGAAGAAGAATAAGCATAGAATATGGAAAGCTTAAAAGTCAAAAAACTTTAAGGTCAAAATCATCGATCTGCCTATATGTAAGAAACAACTCAGAATCAACAAATCCAATGATTTTTAATTTTTTCCGGTCGACACTTAAGAAACTCACTTTGCAAGAATAGATGCTGGAGGTGCATCGGTTCCATCCCAAACAAAAATGGTGTGCGTATCTTCATCGACATGGAGAATCTCCATTACGAGAAAACAGTCGAAAACAAGGTAAGATCAGTTAAAATTAATCATGAAGTGCTAATTTAAGAGCTACACAGACTTTTTTCATGTTGATTGAGCAAAAGGTAGGAAGAATTAAGTCATCTTACCTTGCACAACAAATCAAAGCGTTTTCCTTTCTTGATCTCTCTCAAAAACGAAAACTTTTCTAGAGTGTGAGCTTTTATTCTGTAAGATGAACTCTGCAAAGCTACGAAACCACAAGTGGAAATGTATTACAAATGTTTGTTTCTGTTTTCTTCTTCTTAGCTACCATCTTAAAAACCTATATATCTAAATCCATTAAAAGTTTCCGGCGCATCTTATACAAGTACAACTACTTAAGACTCTATAAATCATTGAAAATAAGATGTTTACCTTGATCAACTCTGCTACTACTACTGGCAAACAATTTGCCTAGATCATAAATGGAACTCTTGTATCGTTCTTCGTCACGAAAATTCGAAGTGCATTGGTAACATACAAAATCCTCGCCGGTTCTTCCTTCATACAGCGCAAACGAAGAAACCCGTTTATTACAGGCAGCACTTATTCCTTTTCCACCATCGAAAGATTTCATCTACACAAAGCAAAAACAAAAACTTATGCTATTATAAAGAAAAGGTGTTTTACGACCAAGAGTCTTGTACCTTGATGCGAATAAACAGAATCATGTCGTTGTGGTTCTTGATATAAGGAAGTTCTTCAAGATTGTTACTAAATACATTAACCGTAAGTCCAGGACTATGGTAAGAATCATCGATTATCCGGAGCGTACAGATCCAATCTGACGCAAGTAAATTTCTCATATTAAGCAGACAATATTCCAAATTTTTTCAATTGTAATAATTATTGAGTAAACCAACAACAAAAAAGACTAAAATCTCCAAATCTGAGCGGAGGAAGAAACGAGAATTTGGGTTTCCGATAATACCATTGTTGCGACATCGTTTGGGTTCTCTTCGTTCGAGAACGATACCAAGCAGATTAACTTCTTGGTTAATTAGATTAATGGAGTCTTTAATTTTCACCAGCTTGAGACGACTCTCTATCTTCTTCTTCTCCATCTCCTTCCCCAACAAGCTTCTCCCGCTACTTTACACCTTTAATTTCAAATGAACACCTTTTAATTAAGAAATGGGACAAAAAGAATAAGAAAAATCCGGTAGCTAAAATCTAATATATTAAAGATGAAATGAACTCTTCAATCTTCGACACCTCATCTTTTAAGACCAAATTAGACCTAATATATTAAAGATAAAAACTAACAAATTAGAAATGAACTCTTTAAGACCAAATTAGATTTTTCTTATAAAAAACTTAATGCAATATTTTCAGATCATGGTCAGACCAATCGGTTTAGTTATAGCTCTAAAACCTGGATCTAGACAACAATTCGGTCCTATTATATCTATAAAATCCGATAAAATCCGTAAAAACTCAGCAAATAACCGTGAACTGGACATATTAATCGTTGATCCGAACGGATCATAGTTCCGTAATAATTCAATTAGAGGGTTTTCTTTATTGTTTTTATTGAGTCATTCAGATTTTACATTCTGATACTTTATAATCTTCTTCCGTTTGTGAATAATACTTTATCAAAAATAATAATAATTAGTTTGTTNCAGGTGGTTCGAATATATAATTTCATTAATTGTTGATTGCTGTCGGACCGCATCGAACCGGGTTAACCTATGGACCAGGTGGTTCGAATATATAATTTCATTAATTGTTGATTGCGGTCGGACCGCATCGAACCGGGTTAACCTATGGACCCGGTGGTTCGAAAGACTCTTTGGTTTGCTTCCTGTGTCGGATTTCAAAACATTTATTTAATGTATTAAAATAAATTTTATAACATAAATTTTCTTATGATTTAAGTTAGAATCATAAAATTTAACAGAATTTAAACAATTTTGTTTGATATTTTCAACTTAAAATCTCTAAAATCTAATATGATTTTTATCCGAGTTAAAATTTTAATCCACATTGAGGGCGAGTGACAATTTTTTAATATATCTTTTATGGTTTTTATATTGTATGGAAATATATAATTATGGTATGACATGTATGATTTAAAATTAATTATTTTAGTTATCCAATTTTTCTGACCCATTTTGTAAACTTTGTTATTATCTGAATTTAGATTATTACATAATCAATCTATATATTTATGATTGTTAAAATATTAACCCGTTTTTTAATCTGCCTCAAATCATCCTACTACATTGGATTTTTTGACAAACAAACCCATAAAAAATGGCGATTATAAGAATATAACCCTAACCCCCTCCATCATATTACCGTATAATATAAATATTTACTTATTTCAATATTTGAATTTTTAAGATGATTGATTTTTTTTTTTGAACACATAAGATGATTGATTATGATAAAAAAAATACAATAACATATTTTTTTTTATCATCTGTGCTATTATGGTTAGATTATTATTATTTTTTTCCCGACAAATAACTTTCATTGATTTTGCAAATCACAATCGTTAGTTACAAGATGATACAGAAAGGTTGGGCAACAATGGTACAAACACCATGGATTAGTATAATAATGGCTTTTCGAGCTAATTTATGAGCACACATATTAGATTCTCTATATCGAAAGGAGAAATTTACTTGCGTAAACATACTTTTCCACTGTTTGATTGTCTCCGTATAATGTTGGAGTTTAAGATTTGTATCGCTCTCATGGATAATCTGATTGATGATCAAATTGTCCCCTTCAAATTCTACTACACGGTATCCGAAAGCACAAGTAGCTTGCATTGCCCAAATAAGCGATGTACATTCAGCTTCTTCAGACGTGTTTCGTCCTTGAAATTTCGCCATTCCACAGTCTAAGAAGGTTCCATTGCTGTTTCGGATAATCTATCCTATTATGGTTAGATTATTATTATTATTATTTTTTTTTTTGTCAACAGCCTTGATACCTAACCCTATTCGGTGAACCAAATCGGGAGTATCGAGTTTACATAAGTGAAATCCGATGGGTAGGGATGGGTACTTATCTGGGTCTGCCGGAAAATTTCGGAGGGGCAAAGAGTAAGATTTTCAACTTTGTTGTCGAAAGACACAATGATAGAGTCAACGGGTGGACATCTAGACTCCTGACTAAAGGAGGTAAAGAGGTTCTACTTAAATCGGTAGCCACGGCTATGCCAACCTTCGTCATATCATGCTTTCGGTTACCTAAGTCTATTACCGCTAAACTAACCAGTGCGGCAGCGCGGTTTTGGTGGAGTTCAGACGGTCAACATAAAGGAATGCATTGGATGGCATGGAAGAAGATGTGCCGGAATAAGTTAGATGGCGGAATCGGGTTTCGATCAATAGAGGATTTCAACACAGCATTACTAGCAAAACAGCTATGGCGGTTAATGGAACAACCGGAATCGCTATTCGCTCGGGTCTTTAAAGGGCGATACTATCGGAACGCAGACCCTTTAGACCCTATTAAGTCATACTCCCCGTCCTTTGGATGGAGGAGTATCATTTCGGCTAGACCTCTGGTTATAAAAGGGCTAATCAAAAGAGTTGGTTCAGGAGGCACCATATCAGTATGGAATGACCCATGGATATCATCCTCTCCCCCGAGGTCAGCAACATGCAAAGGGTACAGTTATTACCCAAATCTCAGGGTCAATCATCTGGTTGATCCAGCGACACAAACATGGAACATGGAATTGATAAACGCAATCATCGAACCGGCATATGTGGAATTTATACGCGGAATATACATCAGTAGTATATATCGACCAGATACGTGATATGCTCAATTTAATACCCTAAAGTACTAAAGCAGATGTTATAGTATAGCTAGGGGTCTGACACGATTTGACTGAGGATCGCTTGCTCTAGTACGGTTGAGAGGGATAGATCCACGACTTCAAAGAATCCACGGGAAGAGATGCTAAGGCGTGGGAGAATTCCCGAAAATCCTTAGGCCCAAATCCGACTATGAACTTTTGAAACGAGGGGGTGGCTGCGTTTGCTTGAGGGATTCGAGAACAAAGATGTTAGAGCGTGGGAGATGAATCCCGAAAATCTCTAAACCCTTTGTCACAAGAAGAATCGAACAAGGAAAC
>PKML01043579.1:158747-185253 GCA_002933935.1 Eutrema yunnanense | reverse complement strand
CAATTCTTCAAGTCTTGGAAAACTCGCGGGTCGTGTCTTGCTGCGATGGGTATCGATCGATACCAGGGGGTATTGATCGATACTGGCCGTGAAAACAGGTACTCAGCAACACGATCTTTAGCTCTGCTCCAAACTGCTCCAGAAAGCTCCAATACTTCCAATAATCCTCCAAACGTGCTATGACCTGTAAAAGACTCTAAAACACTACAAAACACTAGAAAGACTCTATAAAAAGGACTTATATCATGGCCTAAACAGGGTAAAAACCATGATATATCATCTACGAGTATAGAGAATGTCCTTGTCTCTGCTAAAATCATCTCTTGCTGCATGTGCCACCTCTCTTGTAGCTTCTCTTTTTAACATCTTTTCTTTTTTTTTGTTCTTCTGTTAGGTGTGGGCAAGTTCTCTCATCGTGGGAGATGTGTTTACAAGTAAGTCACCATCTGTCCAGCTTCTCATACTTTAGCTCAACTTTAACAATTTTTCCGGATTGAAAACGTACTTTTGATTCAAACTTCAGGGGAGCATCTGCATTTAGAGAAACATGCATCCTTGCTGCTCTTGCATCAATGGCCTATACCTCCCCAAGTCTGCTTCTGATTGCATTGAAGTTCTCTTCCATCCTGAAATTGGTTATCCGTAAATCACACAAAAAGGGTAAAACAGTACTTTAATCGGAATCTCGTTTATTGATCAAGAATCGGCGTTACAACATTGTTTTAGTAAGATGGCAAAGACAGAGAACTTGAGATCGGTAAAATAGCTCTCTCGTATTCTCTGGTCTCTGCGGAAGTTGTCTCTCTCTCCGATGAATGAACCTTCTCCTCTATTTATATTATCTTGAGGCGGCTCTGAATGTGAATATTCTCTTTTCCTTGCTCGATTAAGAAATGGAAATATTCTGGATTCCCCTCCGAGATAAGGATATCTTCCTTATCCTTCGGCGGTCTGTTCGCAAGGAATATTTCCATTTCCGAGATCGGCGGAAAAGAGGAAATATTCCGATTTTATCTGTTGTAACAGATTGGGCTCGTGCTGGGCCTAGATCGGTGGCCGAGATAGGCTTTAGCGAGATTCCGAGCTCGGCCCATTGTTTTTGGGCTGATTCGTCCTCGATCCGAACCATCGTAAACCGGTCTTGATCGAATCGGTCTCAGTTCGAACCGAGTTAAACCAGGGGGTGCTAATCCCCCCTCTAACAATTGGTCCCCCCTTCAATTCGGCAAAAGAGTGTTTGAGTTCGGCGAAGTCTTTAGGAGTATTCTTTAGCTCGGTTAAAATTGGGATCGGTATGGCTCGTCTGTTTATTCGAGTTCGGCAAGCCTTTCTCAGTATCCTTGAGTTCGGAACTTTCGAGTCCACAATTTTCGGTATTGAGCGTTTTTAGTTCGGCAGATTTTCTCGGGAAGAGGGTGTCGATTCGTCTTCTTTGGTTGTGGAATTCGAGGAGCCTCGTGTCGATTCGTCTTCCTCAGTTACAGAATTCGAGGAGTCGTTATCATTACTTTTTCTCTATAAATACCGCTCGAACCTCCTTCTGTTTCTTACTTCTGTTTATTTCCTTCGAAAGGTATTATTCTTTCTCTCTCTAGCGCTCTCCCTTCTCTCTAGAATATATTTATTTTCCGTTCTCCGATTATCTCCTCCGCCGTGATTTCTCCGATTTGCTCGAATATTTTCGAGTTCTTCATCTTGTTCTTCATCAACTCCTTCCTTTCGATCGATATGGATTCAAAGGCTTCTTCTTCTGTTAATGACCGAACTCCTCCCCCGAAGTTCCCCGATCTCGAGTTTTTTATTGATAGCTCTAATTCGAGTTCGGACGGTCTTAGTGATGTTCGGCAGGAGCTGATCAGGCGTAACTCTCAACGTGCTGCTTCCAGATCGAGCCATCCAAGGGTCGTTATCGAAGTCCCTCATCTTATCGATGAGGATGAGCCTGAAGAGGAGGTTGCCGAATCGGACGATCAAGTCCGGGTAGATCAAGAATTTGCAGCTCGGCTTGCGGAGGGTGATGATGTTGCCTGTCCAGACAATCACGCTGCTTCGCCAGCGGTTTGTCAAAATGTAGGAGATGATGTTCGCATGTCGGCTGTCAGACGGGTGGTTGAAAGACCTGCGAACATCGGGCCATCTCGCTCTACTGCGGAGACGGTTCAGGTTACCTTGGAGAGGTGCAACGCTCCGAACAACCTGCTTTTTAAGATCCCGAGAGTTGCCGATCGTCCGTGGGATGCACCTGACGGTTATATATGCGTTTATGAAGAGTATTTCAGAAGCTGCGGACTCCAGTTTCCTATCCCGGGGCTTTTCTATAAGTACTACAAGAGGCGACACGTCGCGATTTCTCAGCTCATGCCGGCCACGGTGATAAATATCATGGGTCTCCTTACTCTTGGGGAAGAGTGCGGCATTCCCATTACGGCCAAGGTCTTTGAAAGGCTGTTTTGGGTGAATTTGTCGAAGGCCAGGCCTTGGTTTTTATCGGCTAACGCAAAGCCGGAGGCCGATCTTGTTACCGAGAACAAGCCGAGCAAGGTCAACAACTGGAATGCCCGGTATTTCTTTGTGAAGATTGACGAATCTTTCGTTGAGCGTCCGGACGGGAGTTACCGAACTCAGTGGAGGACTCCTATTGGTAGACATTGGTTCTCGATTTCTATATACTGCTTTATTTCGCCTAAGTTATATTTTTCCTTTTCGTTTTCAGATCGTCACGCGCCGGGCTTCCTTATTACGACACCAGGATTTACTTTTGCTCACGCAAAGCAGTTAAGTGCGGCTGGGAAAGCTCGGTGGCCTGAAGCCTACCAACAAAAGCTCGATTTAAAGACAAAAAGAGCTCTTAAGGGTACGTCTGTAAACTCTTCTTTGCAGTCCGGTGGTTTGTTTCCTTTCTTTTTGTCAGTAAGGTTATTGATGAAGAATCTTTATCTGTGTTGTTCTTTCTTTCTACAGCAAACCCCTCTCGTCGCCGAAAGATGAAGCTCGACGATATTCCTGATCTTTCTACCGAGATGGATGGTGAAGAAAATGTTGAAGTCTCGTCTATTGTTGAAGATGGGCAAGCTGCTGCCGACGTGGAGGTCGTCGAGGAGCAGGTTCCGCATGAGGAACCGGCTCCTGCCGAGAAACCTATATCTTCGGCGGATGCGGCTAAGATGCGGAGGAGGAAGAAGAGAGGTAAGAGGCCCGTGAGGCAAGCTTCTGAGGCTGATACGGGAAACGCCGAACCTCGAAGCGTTAATCCCGATACGGTAGTTATATCGGACCATTCTGCCTCGTCGAAGAGGCAGCGGACTTCTGGGGCCGCGGCCCATTCCGTCAGCTTTGGGTATGACAAGGACAAACCGGTGACGAGTGACGTCGGGGCTTGCGCCGAGCTGTATCGGCAACTAAAGTTCGGCTCGGAGGCGCTTCCTCTGGTCGACGATCTTTTCCAGTCCGACGCTTACAAAAAGTTGGCTCGGACTACTGCTGAGGTAAGCGAGCTTCTCGGTTTTAGTTGGTATCGTTCTTTTTGTTTTGGATATCTTTGTCGTGACTGGTTTTCCCTTCACACACCTTTTTTTTAGATGGTCGCTCAAACGAATGAGCTTGTCGGCACCTATGACCGTGAGCTCGATTCGGCTCGCCGAAAGGCTCTTAAGACCAGCCTACAGGTTGTCGAGCTCCGCAAAGAGTTGCTCGTTGAGCATGATAGGACGCGGGCTGGAGATTATGCGGTTGCCGAGTTGGCGAAGGAGATTACCGAGTTGAAGGCCTCGAGAGCCGAGCTCACCAAGGAGAGAGATGCTCTTGCCCGTACTTTGGTCAAGGAAACTTCTCGTCTGCGAGCTGGTCGTACATCGCAGATCATGAAGCGAAAGGAGGTGATCGAGAAGTCTCAGGTTCGGCTTCAGAAGGTCCAGGATCATCTGGCAGCTCTTGAACAAGCCAAAAAACCGTTCCTTGCGGTTAACCAAGCTCAAGGGGTTCTCAACTTCTGTAACAGCCTCGAGGCGAAGCACGGTGTTATCGTCCCGCCATCTTGTGCCGAGCGGTTCAAGAAAATCAGAGCTGCGAAGTTGGCGGAATATGAATCGGTAGATCTCTGTGAGCTGGCCGAAGGAGATCTGGTCGTCTCGCCCTTCACCGACCCAATTCACCCGGAGATCTCTCTTCCGATGGGCACTGAAGTGCCGGTAGGGATTGATATGTTTGGTTCCAATCAGGCTGCGATGTCTGGTGATCGAGCTGACGCGATGCGGAACCAGAATGTCTAATATTCTTACTTGTTTTGTTGAAGACATTTTTTTTGCTTTTTGGCCAACGAGGCCTATAACTTGACCTCTTGGACCGGAGGGTTTTTATAGTCCAGTATCCACTTTGTTATTAGCCCGAGGGGGCCTTTTAAATGAATCCCGATATTTATTGATTGCGCCCTCGAATATTATACTTAGTCGTTTTCTAAGTTATTTATATGCTGAGTCTTGGTATATTTGAAGTCGTACATTATACGAACTCCTCAAGCTCGTCGTACACAATGGCGCCGTAAACAGTACGGTCTTAGCCGGGTGAAGAGGAAGAGTTTGACTGAACCTGTTCGAGGTCGGCAATCCATATCGTAGATCAGCTTACTAATTTTGCGATTGTTGAGAAATCGGCTTACTGGTTTTGCGATTGTTGAGAAATCGGCTTACTAACTTTGCGATTGTTGAGAAATCAGCTTCAATTCGCGAGAAAAGACGTTCGGCTTGACCTTAGAGTTTGGTTTAAGAATACGTGAGCAGCTCATCTTAATATGCTCTAGGTTTTCTCATATTGAACCCGAGTGTGCGAGACGGACTCGGCTTATTTGGCTTGGATAATCTGAGAAGTCAATGCGAGACTGGTCTCGGCTTTGAATGTGGAGAGTGTGTTATCCATTGCATCATGAGGACGCGAGCGAGCTAAGCTCAGCTTCTTCGATTGTCTGGCCAGGACGTAAATATGAAAACCGTTGTGGTCAAAAATTCGAACTGTTTGGAGCTTGGCAAACATAAAGTTTGACTTGGAAATACGAACTGTTGGAGTTCGGCAAACAAAAAGTTTGACTTGGAAATACAAACTGTTGGAGTTCGGCAAACATAAAGTTTGACTTGGAAATACGAACTGTTGGAGTTCGGCAAACATAAAGTTTGACTTGGAAATACGAACTGTTGGAGTTCGGCAAACATAAAGTTTGACTTAGAAATACGAACTGTTGGAGTTCGGTAAAATGCCTTCGCATAATAAATTTTTTTATTAATGTTATAGATGTGCCTGTGAGGGCTGCCTACGTACCTTTGAAAGAAGGATCAAGCCATTCGTAGTTCATAGTACATATCGGAATCGAGCCTAAGTGTAGTAGCTCGGTAATATTTCTTTTTTTTTTTTTTTTTTTTTTTAGCGCTTGAGAGCTGGCCTAGATGTAGTAGCGCTTGAGGTTCATCGAATTCCATGAACGTGGAATAGGAGTTCCGTCCAGCTTCATGAGTTCGTAGACGCCTGGTTTGACTACCCTCATGACCTGGTAAGGTCCTTCCCAGTTTGTGCCGAGTTTGCCGGCATTCTTTTCTTCAGTGCCTTCGAAGACTTTTCTCAGAACGAGGTCGCCGTCAGTGAAATGACGTCCGCGGACCTTCTTGTTGTAGTAGCGTGCTGCCAAGTTCTGATAATTCTGAATTCGAAGTAAGGCTTGATCGCGTTGTTCTTCGAGATTATCGAGGTTGTCGAGCATAATCTCGTCGTTAAGATCTGGGTTTTGCACAAGCATCGTTCGACGGATAGTCGGGATGGTGAGTTCGGCGGGGTATAGGGCTTCCACACCATAAGCCATGTAGAAAGGGAATTGTCCCGTTGACGACCTCGGAGTCGTGCGATATGACCATAAGACTCTGTCGAGTTTATCAGACCAGGTCCCTTTCAGAGCATCCAATCGTTTCTTGAGGCCAGCAATGATTGTCTTATTTGTTGCTTCGGCTTGACCGTTGCTCGGCGGGTATCTCGGTGTAGAGAAACTTAGCCAAATTTTCCACTTGGCGCATAAATCGTTGAATAGCGTTGATATGAACTGAGGTCCGTTATCGGTGATAATCTCATATGGAACTCCGTGTCGGCAGATGATGAATTTCCAGAAAAACTTCTAAACGTCAGAAGCGAGGATGACGGGATATGCCTCGGCCTCTACCCACTTGGTAAAGTAATCCGTCATGACGAGGATGAACTTTTTCTGCGTGGTGGATCGTCTGAAGGGGGCCAATGATGTCCATGCCCCAGCGCATGAATGGATATGGAGCTGTCGAAGTGGTTAGCAGCTCGGTAAGAAGGTGTATCATTGGGGCGTATCGTTGACATTTATCGCACTTTGCAACGAACTTCTCGCAGTTTGCTTGCATGCTTGGCCAATAATAGCTTGCTCGTTTAATTTTCAGGGCTAAAGATCGGCCACCGGAGTGATTTCCGCCATCGCCTTCGTGTATTTTCTTCATGACTTCCTGGATCTCGTCGCCCGAGATGCATTTGAGGAGGATTCCTGCCGCACTCCAACGAAACAGTCCATCTTTGATAAGTATGTAGCGAGCAGCTTGCATTTTGAGTCGCCGAGCAGCCCATCTGTCCGCCGGGACGTCACCATCGATGATGTACATTTTTATCTCTTGTGTCCAATCAGCGGGTGTCTGCTCGTCAGACTGTTCGAAGTTTATCGGCTCGTGAAGGCCGTCTGTTTGTTCTTCCGCTTCGTAGTCTGATTGGGCTGACTCATCGGCTTGCGGTAGGTCATCATTGCCTTCGGTAATAGTAGCATGTTCGAGCTCGGTGTCCTGATCGGGCTCGATAGTCGGAATCCGTTTTCGTCGACGTAGGACGGGTTCGGTCGCAGGATTTTCCTCGTAATCTCGTCTACGAGTCGTGATGATACATTGCTCCGCGCTTCCAATACTTGGCTCCGATATACTTTTGACTGGGATCGTTCGTCTGAGATGAGGGTCCGAGCTTGAAGCTAGAGCAGCGAGTGCGTCGGCTGGAGCGTTCTCTCCTCGTGGTATCTTGGTTAGCTCGAACGAATCGAATTTTGCAGCGAGTTGCTTGACGAGCTTGAGATATGCATCCATTTGATCATTCTTGGCATCATACTCCCCGCTAAATTGACTTGCGACGAGCTGCGAGTCGCAGTAAGCATGTATGCATGTTACGCCGATGGCTTTGGCCAAACGTAGTCCGGCAATTAACGCTTTGTATTCTGCCTCGTTGTTCGATGCGTTGAACGCCAGGCGGAAAGATTGCTCTAAGATTTCTCCCGTTGGAGATTTGAGGCGAATGCCTATTCCAGAACCACGATGAGATGAAGACCCGTCGACGTGAAGGATCCACTGTTCAGCAGTTACGACATTAGTATCGACGTATTCTGGAGATAACTCGATGAGGAAATCGGCGAGGACTTGCGACTTGATGCTTGTTCGGCTCTTGTAATCGATGTCGTACTCGCTGAGTTCAATAGCCCATTTAGCAAGTCTGCCGGACTGGCTCGGACTATGTAGAATCGTCCGGAGTGGCTGATTGGTTAAGACTGTGATTGAGTGTGACTGGAAGTAGGGGCGTAGCTTCCGAGCTGAAATAACAACGGCGAAAGCAAGTTTTTCGAGAGTCGGATATCGACCTTCAGCGCCATCGAGTGATTTGCTGATATAGAAGATCGGCTTCTGTTCACCCCGGTCTTCTCGGACAAGGACCCCGCTGACCGCCGAGGTCGAGATTACGATGTAGAGATAGAGAGTCTCGCCATCTTCGGGTTTTTCCAAGACTGGTGGAGTCGATAAGTATTCCTTGAGTTGCTTGAATGCTCCTTCGCACTTGTCATCCCACTCGAGATCTTTGTTACCGCGCAACAGTTGGTAGAAGGGGAGACACTTGTCGGTAGATCGGGAGATGAACCGATTGAGTGCAGCAATACGTCCCGTAAGCCTTTGCACTTCCCTTCTCGACGTCGGAGATGGTAGGTCGAGGATTGCCGAGATCTGTTTAGGATTAGCTTCTATTCCCCTTTGAGTTACGATATACCCGAGGAATTCTCCCGAGGTCACGCCGAATGTGCATTTGGTCGGGTTAAGCTTCATGCCGTACTCGTTTAGGATGTCGAAGCAGGTGTTGAGGTGTCCGATATGATACTTGGCAATTAGCGATTTGACTAGCATATCGTCGATGTATACCTCCATTGTCTTGCCGAGCTGGCTGGCAAACATCCGATTAACGAGTTGTTGATAAGTTGCACCGGCGTTCTTCAGGCCGAAGGGAATAACCTTGTAGCAATAGATACCACGGTCAGTAGTGAAGGAGGTCTTCTCACGATCGTCCGGATGCATGAGTATCTGATTGTAGCCCGAGAAGGCGTCCATGAACGAGAGGAGTTCGTTCCCAGCAGTGGCTTCGACGAGTTTGTCGATGTGTGGGAGTGGGAAACTATCCTTTGGGCAGGCTTTGTTCAGATCGGTAAAATCGACGCAGATCCTCGATTTACCGTTTTTCTTTTTTACAACAACTGGGTTCGCCAACCAGTGCGGGTACCTTACTTCTGTGATTGATCATGCGCTAAGTAACCTTTCGACTTCATCGTTAACGGCCCGAGCCTTCTCTGGACCGAGCTTGCGTCATTTATGCTTGATCGGCTTGAAGGTGGAATCAATATTGAGCTCGTGACTCGTTATCTTTGGATTGATCCCTGGCATGTCTATGATTGACCAGGCGAAGGTCGAAACGTTCCTTTTGAGGAATCGGATCAAATCTGTCTTGATGTCTTCATCGAGCTCGGCTCCGATTCCCACACATCTCTCTGGATTGAAGTCATCAATGTTGATTTGGACAATTGTTTTGCGTCGCGGCAGGTCGGGATCATTCGGAATTTTCTTCTTATTGATGATGTAAGTGCGGGGCGCGGTCCTTAGTTTGCATTCGTTGATGAAACACGTTCGGGACATCACCTGGTCGCCTTTAAGAGTGAAGACTCCGGAAGGTGTTGGGAACTTGACGCACTGGTGATATGTTGATATGACGGCTTTCATCGAAAATATCCACCGTGTGCCGAGTATCACATTGTAGATTGCAGGTTTGTCCAGTACCAGGAATTTGACCATCCGATAAATCCCTTCGGTATACATGGGGAGCTTGACCGTCCCGGCAGTCATGGTTTGCTCACTTGAGAAACCGGTGAGTGGTTCGATGTTTGGTCTGATCTGATCGTCGGGATAGTCCATGTTCTTCAGTGTCTCTTTGAAAATCACATTGACCGAACTCCCAGTGTCGATCAAGATTCGTCCGACTACAACATCACTGATGAGCGTTTCGACGACCAGCGGATCGTTATGCGGCATATGGAGTCCTTCTGTGTCGGCCTCGCAGAAGGTGATCGGTATTCCACAAGATGTAATCTGGTTTATACGTTTTGCGGTCACTGCTTCCTTACTGTACGTCTTTAGAGCTCGGACAAAATAGTTGCATGACTCCAATGCACCCATGATCATGTTGACGCGCTTCCGAACCTGTGGGGGTTGTTGAGCCTCCACTTTTTCCTCCCGATCTCATTTCGGTTGTTCGTCATCAGTCTTATCTCTAGGTTGCTCGGTAGCCTTGCTTGGTTTGAAGTTACGTCTCCTTCCGTTATCGTTACGGCGAGGTTTATTCGAAGGTTGGAAGGCTCCTACGACTGGAACTTCCCCCTTTTTGTACTTCATCAGCAAGAATTCCTGTAGGTGTCGGCACTCTTCAGTTGAATGATTTCCGAATCGGTTATGGAAGTTGCAATATAGTCCGGACTCGGTATCAGGCTCTTTTGGTTCGTCCAACCGAACCCAGGTGTTTGACCAGGATTGTTGAGTTTGGACCGTGTTGACGGGCTGCTTTGGAGGAACATGCTGTTTATCCTTAGCGGCAGGCTGTTTCGTAAGTGCATACCGCCTATCTTTCTCGGATTTTTCCTCTTCCTCCGTGATGAAGATGTGCGCCCTGTGTAAGATATCCTCCAACGTCTTTGGATTGCAGCGTTTGATCTCCTTGTGGAAGTTTGATTCGTACCAGGTCGCTTTATAAAGAGCCTCAATCGCAGCTTCGTCATCGATCGTACAGTGGGATACGATCGCTTTGAAACGTTCCATGAAGTTGCGTAGAGGTTCGTCCTGCTTCTGTTCAAGGGCCCATAGTTCCGCATTCTTCGTTTTCAGCTTGATAAACATGGTGAAGCGTTTGAGGAACTTGGTAATGAGCTCGTTGTAGTTGTTGACTGAATTCGGCTCGAGCGACGAAAACCAATCAAGTGCGGCTCCGGAAAGATTCTCTACGAATAGCTGGCACATGGCTGCGTACTTTTCGTTCTCCGAGCTGAAATGAAATCGGTTCATCATGATAACGAATGAGGTCAGGAAATGCTTAGGATCGGTGAACTCATCGTATGGCGTGATCTTGACCCTCTCCAATCGCCGGACTGGAGTGCCGATGATTCGTTCCGTGAATGGTGTCCTCTGTGACTCCTGAATCATCCGATCGATTTTTGGCGCCGAGCTCGTTGCCTGATGGACTTTAGACCGCATGTCCGGTAACTGGGCCTAGAACTTTACGAATTCCAGATTCATGGCGGCTTGATCCGCGATGTGGATTTCCGAATTGGCTGCGGATCTCATAGTCTGCAGGTCGGTCAGGCCCGGGAGTTGAGTGTTTGTCAGGTCAGGCAAGAGGTTCCGGCGTAAAGTGTTTCCGTTGGCGGGGGTGATCAGGCTCGGATCGAGGGTACCGATCTGGCTTCGGCCTTCGGTGTGGGATGCTATTAGAGATGCGATCCGCTCTTCATTCTTTTTATTGATTTCTGCGAACTGCGCTGCCATGGCTTCCATAAAGATGCACGGATCCATGAATGCTGGAGTAGTTGGAGGCGCTGGAAGAGTTCTCGGGTGATTAGTCTGATTATCCCCTCCAGTAGGTAAGGTCGGAGGGAGTCCTCCTTCAGTTGTTGGTAATCCAGTGTCGGTCGGATTGATTTCATCAACTCGAGGGTTTTGATCATCGTTTTCCGAGCCGTTGATGTTGACAACATAGGTGTCAGTTGGGAGAACCATTGCTGAACACAATCAAACGATATCCGAAAGTACTGTTCTATTAGCTCCCCACAGTCGGCGCCAATTGTTGATCCGTAAATCACACAAAATGGGTAAAACAATACTTTAATCGGAATCTCGTTTATTGATCAAGAATCGGCGTTACAACAGAGTTTTAGTAAGATGGCAAAGACAGAGAACTTGAAATCGGTAAAATAGCTCTCTCGTATTCTCTGGTCTCTGCGGAAGTTGTCTCTCTCTCCGATGAATGAACCTTCTCCTCTATTTATATTGTCTTGAGGCGGTTCTGAATGTGAATATTCCCTTTTCCTTGCTCGATTAAAAAATAGAAATATTCCGGATTCCCCTCCGAGATAAGGATATCTTCCTTATCCTTCGGCGGTTTGTTCGCAAGTAATATTTCCATTTCCGAGATCGGCGGGAAAGAGGAAATATTCCGATTTTATCTGTTGTAACAGATTGGGCTCATGCTGGGCCTAGATCGGTGGCCGAGATAGGCTTTAGCGAGATTCCGAGCTCGGCCTATTGTTTTTGGGCTAATTCGTCCTCGATTCGAACCATCGTAAACCGGTCTTGATCGAATCGGTCTCAGTTCGAACCGAGTTAAACCAGGGGATGCTAATCCCCCCTCTAACAGAAGTGAGTTGGAATACCTGAGATTCTTATCCAGAAGATCATGTTGTTAGGAAAAGACTCTCCTACGTGAGGGATCCATCTTTCAAGCGAGAAAGACCACTTGTTGAAATGGCACGGTCTTTTGTTGAGGACTCTCTGGAGATCAGCTTCAGAATAAAAGTCAAATTGGAAACGAGAGTTCCCTAGGTTGATGCCATGAACACGACCTTCAACATCCCATATGTTGTGTCTCGGCATAAAGGCTATGAGAGCTTCCGTACTTCTGACTTCTTGGTTGAACATACGTCCCACCAGACTTCGATTGAACCGTGCTATGAGATGAGAGTTGTCCACATAAGGTAGATCTATAATCTCTTCTTTATCTTCTTCAAAGTTGCTTGAGATTGGTTTTGACTGAGCCATTGTACTGTTTTAAGTCTTTAAGTGATTTTCCTTTGGCCAGAACGCTCTTCGGGTATATGTGGAGTAGAAGTACTTAGCACTAGGCTAGAAAGAAACCAGACCAAAATCAGAGGCTTCACCCTTCTCAGAACCGAGGTACAAGCTTCAGTCTTAGGTAGTTGTGATATGTTGAGACATCTTTGATTTGAGGTGGAACCGTAGTGAGGCCATAGAGCTTTGAAGAATCTTATCACAAGGCTAAAGGTTTAAAGGAAAACTGAAGATACAGTTGTCTTTTCCGGTGAGCCAGAGGTCTAAGCTTGAGCAGAGCTTTGCTTTGTCTTCAAGTTGTCTTCTCAGAAACGAGGTACAAGCTTCAGTCTTAAGAAGTTGTGAAATGTTGCGTCATCTTTGATTTGAGGTGGAACCGTAGTGAGGCCATAGAGTTTTGAAGAATCTTAGCACAAGGCTAGAGGTTTCAAGGAAAGCTGAAGATACAGTTGTCTTTTCCGGTGAGACAGGGGTCTGAGCTTAAGAAAAGTTTTGCTTTGTCTTCAAGAGGGCCTCGTGATGAGATTCTGGTGGTGATGAGCAGTCGAAAGGGGAGGAAGGACCTTACCGGAGAGAGAGGACCCTCCAATATGATGTTGGGGGTGGAACCACGGTGGTTTATGCTCATAACTCTTGCCGGGAAGAAGGAAGTTACCGTAAAAGGAAAGAAAAAGTGGGTGAGATTTGGAATTGCAAACAAGAGTTAACTAGAATGGGCTTTCTTGGGAGTTGGGCCTAGGAGAGAACTCATCTGGACCAGAATGTGTTATTTGCTGAATATTAATCTATTTTCTTTTGAACACAATTTGTTTTTCCCTTTTTTATTTTTTTTTATTTTGTGTATTAAAAAAACTAAGAATTGGAAAGTTTATATTATTACATTGACACATGTCGAGATCGTAATTAACGACACATGTCACGATCTCGTGAATAAAAATTATCCTACGTGTCACGTTCACGTTGACGCGTTCAGCTTTATATAATAAGATTTATTTTCACGAGTGATTATAAACTATTTTTCACTTGTTATAAAATATTTAGTTATAAGCCCGCATCCTAATCTAGTTTATATATGAGACTATCAACAATGGTTTAAACATTCAACACCCTACTTTTTACCTTTTAACACTCCACATCATATTCTCTCTCTCTCTCTCTCTCTTCCCCTTAATAATTCAACATCCACTCTACAATGGTTTTGTTTAATAAAATTCAACAATCTACCTTACCACTTTTATTTCAACACTTTTGTTGAACATACTGTTTTTTTTTTTTTTTTGTGTGATTACATATTAATAACAATTATCAATTGAAATTAAATTTCAATAATTATTTTCTTTTATTTCATATTCAACATGTTTTAATCCACATCATTTTCAACAAATAATTCAACACCCCATTACACTCATTCAACTGTTGAATAATTCAACATGCCATTGTAAGTAGTCTAAGGGATACAACTAGGGATGTTGTGAAGGGCTCAAGATTCCAGGGTTAGCCCTGACCCTATTAATATATTAAAGCCCAGACCCTGTTTTTTTGTATTTAAAATTCAATGGCTCATAAAGGGTCGGGTTAGTAAATTACAGGGTTATAACAATTGGCCCTGATATTAAGTTTTGTTTTCCTTCTCATTAAACAATTGGTCAAAAAGTTAAAATCTCGTTTTCCCGCCAAAAACGTAAAATCATGTTTTCCCGCCAAAAAACGTAAAATTCCGTTTTCCCGCCAAAAACGTAAAATCCCATTTTCCGTCAAAAAAGTGAAATCCCATTTTCCCGCCAAAAAGTTAAAATCTTGTTTCCCGCCAAAAATGTAAAAATATATTTTGTTTTACTTTTTTAAATAATAACTTGAATGATGAAAATATGAAAATGACATTAAAAATAAATGTAATTTTTTGTTCTAATTATAAAGAAAAAAAAACTAATTTTACCCAAAAGAAAAAAAAAATAATACAGTTTACAGGGCTAATGCAGGGTTCAGGGCCCAATTTAAAAAAGAAAAAAAATTAGTTGTGTGGTTCGTGTCTTACTCTCAAAACTTTATTATAAAGGTTGTTTCTTAAGTAAAAAAAATATGACCACTTCAAAAAGGTCTCAAAAGGGTTTAACCCTATATTACAAATTTTATAGGGCTTAAAAAAGGTTAGAATTCATTTAGGACTGTGTGGGTTGGGTTTAAAAACCCTTATTAACATCCCTAGATACAACCCATACAAAAGACCGAGACTAAAAAGAGTGAAGTGATGTTTGTTTGCCTACCACAAGAGGTTGTGGCTGTAGTTGCGACCAAACGATGTTCATTTACATGTCGCAAGAGGTTACGGTCAGACGCATCGATATGCGTCTGAAATTTTTGGACCATGAAAAAATTCAGTGTTGCGATGAGAATTATTGCGATCAGTCGCATCGACCATTCGCGCGGCTGCCAAACGAACAACAACTGATGCATCTGACCGCATGTCACAGCCGCAACCGCTAGCGGCAGACAAACGAACATGGCCTGAGTCAACGACCCATTTGATCGGCGATAAAATGAGTAACGATGATTGTCCCTTCTCTCTATATCTCACTTCCCTCTTAAAACATTTTGATATTTCTCTCTCGACCAGATTAATTTTTGGTTAGGGTTCCTCTCACCGAACCATCGTCTTTCCCAACTCACTAATTCCTAGATATGTATAAGTTCAAAGGGGGGGGGGGAGAGACATAGAAGACATGGAAGTGAAAACCGCACCGTGAAAGCCCCGTGTACTACTTGCTGCAAGCGGAAGCGTCGCCGCTATCAAATCCGGCAATCTCTGCTATTGTTTCACAGAATGGGCAAAAGTGAGAGTCGTCGTCTCGAAATCATATCTGCATTTCTTCGATAGACTCTCTCTCTCACATGAAGTGACTCTATATATTGATGAAGATGAGTGGTCAAGCTGGAACAAGATCGCCGATCCCGTGCTTCACATCGAGCTTGGATGTTGGGCTGATGTTTTGGTCATTGCTCCTTTGTCGGCTAACACAATAGGCAAGGTAAACATCTTGAATTCACTTTTTGACACCATATAGAGTTTGAGAATTCACATCTTGTGATCTGAAACCACTTAATTTTTCTATAGATTGCTGGTGAGTTTTGTGATAATATTCTTATTTGCATTATACGAGATTGGGACTATAGCAAACCACTGTTTGTTACACCACATATGAACACTTTGATGTGGAACAATCCTTCCTTTCACTGAAAGGCATTTGTTGTCGCTCGATGAATTAGGAATCACGCTTATTCCTCCGATCAAGAAGAGACGGACCTGGGAGACTACAGTAATGGTGCAATGGCTGAGCCTTCTCAGATCTATTCCATTGTCAGACTCTTCTAGGAGTCGCAGGCTCATCAACAAAGTGGTGGCACAAGCTAAACCATGGTTTCCACCTGCATTAGGGATGTTAAAAATAGGTATTTACCCGGTGGGTACCCTAAACCCTTAACAAATTTTAAGCCCATAACTCAACATTTTTTGTATAACAAGAAGATGGCTCTAAACGAGCGGATACCCTTTTACACATATACATGGTTTAGGATACCCATATGGTATTTTTTTTGTTTTTATTCAATCACTAAATTCTCAAAACCATTTTATAATAAAATATCATCAAATTTTGTCTAAACAAAATCATCCAAGTAACGTTTTAAATCTTTTAAAAATTATATATAAAATCAAAAATAATATTGGATAAATTTCAGATATTTCGTTTTTAGTGTGCCAAAACTCAAAAACGTCAAATATATTTTTCACACCAAAAATGTAAAATCACGTTTTTCCGCCAAAACGCAATATTGCATTTTTCTCGTTTTCCCGTCAAAAATGTGATTCTGTGTTTTCCCGCCAAAAATATAAAATCACGTTTTTCCGTCAAAAATGTAAAATTGCATTTTTCTCGGTTTCTTGTCGAAAATGTAAAATCCCGTTTTCTCTCCAAAAACGCAAAATCTTATTTTCTCTCCAAAAACATAAAATCTCGTTTTCTCGCCAAAAAATGTAAAATCTCATTTTCCGCCAAAACGTAAAATTCGTTTTCCATCAAAAAAACAAAAATTGCATTTTTTTTCGTTTTCCCGCAAAAACGAAAAATTCCGTTTACCTGCCAAAAACGTAAAATCTTGGTTTTCCGTTGAAAACGCAAAATCACGTTTTCCAGTCAAAAACACAAATTTCATTTTTCCCGTTAAAAACGTGATTATGTGTTTTCCCGTTACAATTTATCACAAACATAGCAAAATTAATTGTGTTACTTAGGGGTGGGCAAAAAAACCGAACCGAACCAAACCGAACCAACCGAACTTCAACCGACCCAAACCAAACCATATTCTATATATAACCCAATCGGTTGAAGTTTTTCTCAACCCGAACGGTTCGGTTCGAACCGAACCGAACCGATAACTCAATGTGCTTTTGTTAATTAGTTATTTAATAATATTAAAATTATAAATACATATACTCTAGGCTAAAGGTCATAAACGGCTAAACCCACGTTTTTCCTTTTTTGTTTTCAACTTCCATTTTTTCTTAGTTTTGTTAAGGTTAATGATTTTTTATAATAATTTTATATTAATGCTATAAACCTATAATGGCTCATATAAGAGATGAATAAATATTGGTTTGTATAATTAACTTATATTTAAATTATTAACTTGTTGCACACTTGCATGTTCATTTTGATGGTATGAGAGAGACGAAGTTACATATTTTTTTTTTTTGATTAAGTGGGATAGTTTCATTTTGGTTTTAGATTTTTTGGGAATGATTTTTTATGGTTTCGTAGGATTCTTGTTTTTATAAGTTGATTTTTTAAAAACCAAATTAAAACCAAACCGAATTCCAACCGAACCAAACCCAAACCGAACTAAACCCAAACCGAACACAAACCGAACCAAACTTATTTCGGTTGAGTTCGGCTAGAGTTTTTTTCAACCCGAATCAACCGAACCGAACCGAACCCGAAATTAAACCGAAATGCCCACCCCTAGTGTTACTCATAGATTTAATTCAAAATTAGCCAAAAATAGTAATGGTAATTAAACATAAAAAAACACATGAAAAAATAGTTAGGGTACATGCGGGTAACCCTGGAAGCTTAGGTTTTTTTTGGGTAATTCTAACAGTGTAGGGTATTTTTAGGGTAGTTCAAACATGGTTTTTTGTGGGTCATGGTAGGGTAGGGTAAAATTACCCACCACAACATCCCTAACCTGCATTGGTTTGGCTCTGTTTTACTATCCTAGATTATAGATTATATCACTATGTGTGATATCCCGACCATCGGTCAGGTATCCGTTTCTAATTTCCGGTTTAAGTTGATTTCTAGATCTTTCCGGAATATTCCCAACTAAATATTTCCATTTTATTTTATTCTCAACCAAATATTCTATATTCTTTTTATATAATCTCAAATCTTCATTTTTCTTTTGTTTTTCATTTTTCTTTCCGGGAAACAATTTCTCTATAAATACCTAGCTAAGTCTTTCATTCTTTCTTTTCCAAAACCCTAGCCACTTTTCTCTCTTTTTCTCTCCTCACTCTCTCGTGGCCGCCTCTCAGTCTCTCCTCCTCGTTTTCTCTCTCCTCGGTGCCATTCTCTCTCTCCTCGCCGTGATGTCCTTTCCGTCGCCTCCTTCTCTTTCACGTCCTCTCCTTTGTGCCAATGTGAGGACTAGTTGCCCCTCACTTGCTTTCAAACGTGTTTTAATGTTTTGATAAGTCTTTTCTTAAACCATAGCTTTCCTCTAAGTGAGCTACTTGATTTACTTAGAGTTCTCTGTTGATTGCTAATTGACTATAGTGATATATACACCATAAATTATATTAGATATGTGTCTAGGGTTTGTGATAAATGATTGTTGATGCTTGATTCACAAGTTTCTGAATATGGATTAATGATTAATGAACCCTAAATAACCTGGTGAATTGATTGATGTGGTTGAACTCCCTTTTGTTACAACTTGGTATCAGAGCCCATGATTAGATTCCTTCGGCTCCGTTCCGGAGGGGTCGCGCCTGTGTTTTTGTTCGTGTTTGCGAAATTGTTTTCTGAAAACCTTTTTAAAAATGTTTTCAAACCCAAAACAACAACAATATTTAGACGTCCGATCTGATAGTTTTTCTTACCTCTATTTCTTTTCTGTAGTTGGAAACCAAGGCCTTTGACGCGGGAAACTGTTCGTAAAAGGGTCTCATGTCCTTCTATGATCAACATTAAGTCCCGCCCTTGGATTTGCGATGAGGTACGGATGGCTGAAAGAGATTGGCCAGCCGGGAGTGGTCCCAGACAGGTCAGGTTGATCTTTCCGGACGCACCACCTCCCAAGGCGATGCCATCCTCGAGTAAACTATCCATCGTCGTGAAGCGACTATCTTGTGTGTTTGCGTGGGTTCCGACCCGTTATACACAGCCAATGGTTGAAGAGGGAAGGCCCGACAAGTGTCAACAAAGTTCATCCGGTCCTGAAAAGCCAGATGCAACTTCAACCGGTGTTAACTGGGGCTAGGCTGGGCAAAGCAAAGGAACCAGACTCTGCAAGAAGACCATGGGGAATTCGTGCACAACTTGGAACACTTTGGGCCTAACCGATCCGCTGAGGAAGTGGCGATGATCTTTTTCCGTGGACTCCGACTTGACCTTCGACTAAGGCTTACCGAGATGTGGCTACACCAAGGAGACCGCGTGAAAATTGTCCTACGGAACGCTCACCAAGCGGAGGCTGAGCTTAGCCAAGAAGTTGTCGACGTCTTGTCCGATAGCGAAGTGGAAGACGACCCATCCGAAGCTTCTGAGGACGATTAGGATAATTGTTTTCATAGGAGTAGGACTTACTTATTTAATCCATATTGCATTTAGGTTTTTTTTTCGAAAGTCAGTTTTGTTTTCTTTTCAAAAATGTTATACTCCTCTTTTCGTTACATTAATAAAAGGCTTTGGTTTTAACTTAAACTTGTTTTGGCAACGCTCCTTAAACTCTCTCTCTTATACGTTTCTGTCTACATCCACTCTACGTTCCTAACCTTAACCTCCATCCGATCTGGCGACTCGACATTGGTGTTTCAGCCTCAACATTTTTGGCATTGGTGTCTGATGGTAGACTTTTTCGGAGTCTTAGTCAATTACTCAAGTCTACTCATATCATTGTAGTACAAGAGGATCAATCCAAGGAGGCACAAAGAACAACACACTAGGAATGCAAGAAATGACTTAAGCTAGAGTAAATGGTTTTGGGTTTTATGTTTTTATGAATTAAGAAAGTAAAATGGAAGAAAAAAAACAAAAGATAGAAGTGTTGGATCATGGATTAGACTATCAAAGAAATGATTAACAATCAAATAAGGATGACAAAGATTGCATTAAACACTATCCTAGAACATGGGATTCATAAATATGATCAATCCATTCTCATGGCACTAATCACTTCACTAATCACCTAATTGACATAAACTCTCGTTTGCAATTAGATAATCAATGAACATTAATAAACAATCCCAATTAGTTCACTAATCACTCTTGACATCAACTCTCATTGGCAAGGATGTGAAAAGCTCACAAAAGGCATGGTTCAAGCATTTCATCGAACACCTCTCGGGCGTGAAATGCTTTAGTTCTAGATTTGATCTCTCAATCTAAATCTAGCATTAAGAGCTAACCTATGTGAAGGATCTAACAAGGATCAACCTAAATAATCATCATCTAACCATCAAGACAATTGCCTAACAATGCTAATGCACACAATATATGATATTTCCTTAGGTTAAGATCACTAATTATGACTAATCCTATCTCAAGACACTTATCATTTTGCTAATCATTAAATCAAGATCAAATTCTCATTTGTGATAAAATGATTAACAAGCATTAAGATCAACATTCAAATCAACCAATAAACACCTTAAGCAACTACTCTCATAGGTTAAGAATGTTTATCTCTTACTAAGCTCCTAGGGGAATTTCATCGAACACCTTGTGTGCATGAAATTCCCTTTGATCTAGATTGACTCTCTCAAGCCCAATCTAGCATTAGGATCACTTAGAAAGAATGGATAGCAAGGATTTAATACCTAAGCATCACAAATCAATCATCAAACCATCAAAATCAAGCAAACCAAAATCCAACAAAAAGTCTAAAGTCTAAACATGAAGAACATAAAAGAAGAAGAAATAAAGATAAAGAAGATGCATTAATATAAAGATAAGGGTGCAGAAATCTTCTCTAGAGTGGTATTTGTATGAAGAACAATAAAAATCCCTCCAAAATCATATGAAGAGTTTGGGATAAAACCCAACTCTAGAAAGAAGAAAGCTTAGCATGAAAAATAGGGTTTTTGGGTATTTATAAGTTCTTGGGCGAACTGGGTCAACCCGAAATAAACCGGGTATTGACCTGGCCAAATCTGAATTTTTGCTGACTCTAGGAGTTTGCACCGACCGGTCCTGGATCAGTGCAAATGGTCGGTGCAAACACTTTTGAGCATAACTCCTTTGGGCGCTAGACGGACACGTCCCCGCTAACTCTGATGTAATTTTCGAACCACCGCTCCGAATAACCTCACACCACCTCATGTGGACAGCTAACTCATTGGGCTACAACTTTTGTGAAGACCACCGAGGCTAATTTCGATTGGAGACCCTTCGTCCAGCCAGGTCTTTCATGCACGTCGGGTCTGGATCAAACTGGTCTTGGGGAGTGTGCACCGACCCACAGCACCGACCCTGGGTCGGTGCAGTCGTCTTCTTGCCTTGGCACTTCCTCATGTATCTACACCGACCCAGGATGGGTTGGTGCATCTTCTGAAAACTCCATTCTTCTTTTCGGCGGCCAGACGGACATACTCTCAGTAAAGAGGCCATATCTCTTGAACCACAAATCCTAATGACCTGAATACAACTCCAGTAGGCAGACAACTCCTTTCTCTACAACTTCCATGAAGATCGCTGAAGCTGAATCTGATCGGAAGGCCTTCGTCTAGCCACATCTTTGAGATACCTCGGGTGAATTCTTCCTTCTCTTAAGTTCAATCACTACAATCATCCCAAATGTCTCCAAAACTCTCAGAAACACTCCAAATGAATGCAAAAACCCATTAGGACCTAATTCAAACGTCCTAAACTCTAAATAAGACCAAAATGCTAAACAAAGTTATGAGTATGCATGCAAATGACTCAAAATGCTAACTAAAATGCATGCTAGAACATGCAAATTATGAGAATGCTAGTGTCTTTGGCGTTCAACTCATTTCTGAACCTTCCTCTCTTTTAATTTGTGCCTTTCATTTCTTCCCACAGTCTTCTCCCTAGGATTCGAGGACGAATCCTCTGTAAGGAGGGGAGATTGCGATATCCCGACTCTCGGTCCGGTATATCTCCGTTTCTAATTTCCGGTTTAAGTTGATTTCTAGATCCTTCCGGAATATTCCCAACTAAATATTTCTTTTTTAATTTATTCTCAACCAAATATTCTATATTCCTTTTAGATAATCTCAAATCTTCATTTTCTTTTGTTTTTCCTTTTTCTTTTCGGGAAACAATTTTTCTATAAATACCTATCTAA
Organism: Eutrema yunnanense; assembly: GCA_002933935.1. Classification (NCBI taxonomy): domain Eukaryota; kingdom Viridiplantae; phylum Streptophyta; class Magnoliopsida; order Brassicales; family Brassicaceae; genus Eutrema; species Eutrema yunnanense. Next base: position 163,495 of record PKML01043579.1, on the reverse strand, counting down.
GTCTTTCATTCTTTCTTTTCCAAAACCCTAGCCACTTTTCTCTCTTTTTCTCTCCTCTCTCTCTCGTGGCCGCCTCTCTGTCTCTCCTCCTCGCCGCCGTTCTCTCTCTCCTCGCCGTGATGTCCTTTACGTCGCCTCCTTCTCTTTCACGTCGTCTCCTTTGTGCCAAGGTGAGAACTAGTTGCCCCTCACTTGCTTTCAAACGTGTTTTAATGTTTTGATAAGTCTTTTCTTAAACCATAGCTTTCCTCTAAGTGAGCTACTTGATTTACTTAGAGTTCTCTGTTGATTTCTAATTGACTATAGTGATATATACATCATAAATTATATTAGATATGTTTCTAGGGTTTGTGATGAATGATTGTTGATGCTTGATTCACAAGTTTCTGAATATGGATTAATGATTAATGAACCCTAAATAACCTAGTGAATTGATTGATGTGGTTGAACTCCCTTTTGTTACAACTTGGTATGGTGAGTCATGCTTGTGAGTCCCGAATATAGAGTGTTGAGATTGATGAGGATTTAATCCAGTAATGTGTGGAGTCTAGTTGAATTGCTAGGTGTCCGTCATAGGTAATCCCTATGGTGCGGATATTATTTGCTGGGGTTGAGGGGTGCCTATAGGGGCCTGAAGTTTCACCGCCATGGAGGATTTTGGCGAGCCCTCGTGGATAGTCTGAGTGAGACATTCGTGAGCCAACACGTCGTCTGATATGCTCAAATTAATACCCTAAGATACTAAAGCAGTAGTTGTAGTAAGTGTAGGGGTCGAACCACAAAGACTCACATAGATCACTCAATAGATTGTATAGTGTCAAATCAAGCTAATCAAACAGGTGTAATTGAAAGCAGTGCAGAAATTAAAAGAGTTGTAAATCAATGGATGAAATATAGGCCCAGGGTGTTTCTCAGGAAATCAATGAATGCAGACTAACTAACTAACATGATTCAGATTTAGCGCAGTTCTTGAACTCAAATCACTAAAGTATAATTAACCAACTGTCGTTGCGAGAATTATCTAAATCTAAATCCTAGGAGTTCCAAATCTCTTTGCGAATCCTAAAGTCTAAATCAGCTTTAATATCAGGTTGATATGTTCACAAATCAATTAAACCAAATCTCTTTGCGAATAATCAATTTGCTCACTCTAGGTTCTATCAGGTAATTAATCGCACTGTCGTGCCTAATTAATTATCCTAAGATCTAAGTTCCAGATTCGTCAACCTAGAATTAGCTTTGAACACAACCTAAGCGAAGAACTAATTCAGATGGTGAATCCTAAACAGATAATTAACCTAGCATTCAGAGAAATCCTTTATGAGAAAACCCTAAACCTAAAGTGGATCTACTCAGACATGGAGAATGAAACAATCAACATAACTGAATAAATCATCAATAGAATAATCAGAAAGGTTTAGAGATCTGATCTCGGACGAAGGGAGATTCAGACTTGTCTCTCTAAAACCAAAGTTAAATTCAAAGTATAGAAAATAAAGCTTACAATAAAGCATAGCCATTAAAGTGGCTGTAAAACCTAATTATATAGTCTAAATACGAATTGGGGTCTTCTTGTAAATATCAAAGTCTTCTGGGCAAGTTCTGTAATTCTTCAAATCTTCATTAAGTCGCGACTTGAAATCTGCTACGATTGGTATCGATCGATACCCTTCGATCGATACAAGGAGGGTATCGATCGATGCTTGACGCTTCGATTGGGTACTTAGTCACCAGACTCCAGTTTCGCTCCAGAATGCTTCATAAAACTCCAATATTTCCAATAATGCTCCAAATGTGCTAAAACCTGTAAAAGACTCTATAATAGAATAAAGACTCGATAAAACGGACTTATATCATGGCTTAAACAGGGTAAAAACCATGATATATCAACTCCCCCAGACTTAGTCTTTGCTTGCCCTCAAGCAAATACAAGACTAAACCGGAGAAAGAGGTTTGAAAACGTAGAGACTCACCTGTTCTTAAAACGTTGCAATGACCAATTTCCCAAGCATCCAAATGTCACCTAACCAGCTTTTGATCTAACCACCATGTACTTCTACGTAGGCATTCGCAACTTCCCAGACTACACACATTATCTCACAGCATTGTTCAATCAAGCCATCCTCGCCAGTTCCATCGCTGTGAATTAGCACCAAGAGCCTTCTAGATTCTTTCCCATACAATATCATAACAAGGAACTAGCATTTTTCACACTTTTTGGTCTTATTTCTCTCCCCCAGACTTATTTCTTATTATGTTCTTTTTTTTTTTTTAGCTTTGCATATACACATCAAGGTATGAGACGCGAGTATTGATGGTGTTAGCCACCGAATCCCCGGTTCTTCCCTCTCAATGTATCAAAGGATGTAGGCGAATAATGGCATCATAGAAAAATCCTAGCCTCGCTTCCAATCCTTTGTGTGATCATTTCCTCTCGAGTAGAATAATGGGATCGCTGGAAATTTTCCTAACCCTCTACTCAGAAGAAAATCATTTCATCTTTTAATGCATCTTATTAACTTGTAACACAATGTCAGCAGACACCTCCCTCAGACTTGAACAACACTGTCCCCAGTGTTATCTAGCCTAGAGTCAGTGAAAGAAAACAAAAGAACATAATAAAATTAGGAAGAACAAGAAGTTACCTTGCTGGAACATTGAGTATCGATCGACACACAGCCTGGTATCGATCGATACCAGGCTTAAGTCGACATGAACCATTCTCAATCGCGTAGGGTATCGATCGATACTGAAGGGTATCGATCGACACTCAGGCGAATTCGAGTTTTGCTCCTTGTTTATCCTGACACAAACACAAAACGAACGAAAATAAAAAGAAAAACGACTTAAAAATAGACTCACCAGTGGGTTGCCTCCCACCAAGCGCTCGTTTAACGTCAATAGCTTGACTGTAGCGCCCTTCAGGCTGGATAAGAGTGAGAGCTTGCACCAAAACAGGCTCCACAACTTGACATCGCTAACGTCAGAGTTCTGCTTAGCATGCCTTCCACGAACTCATGTCCTTTCTCTTTCAGCTCAAAAGTAAGAAGTACTCTAGCCTTTGAGAATGGCTTTGAGGCTCCTTTGCACTTCACCTTGTACTCAATCGAATCTCCATCGCACTTCTGAGGTATCAAAGTGACATGGGGATTCTCGACCTTTTTGCTCTTGGCCTTCTTCTTTGTTGACTTGGCCTTCTTGACAACTTCCTTGGGAATGCTGGGCGGTTCAGCTGAAATGTCTGCGATAGTTGGCTCATCAGGAGGCTCTTCCAAATGATCAATTGCTAGCGACTCTCCTGTGACAACCTTGATGCTAGAGACACGTGTGGGAACACTCCTAGGGGGAATGGCATCATAGTAGACATCTCCGTCAATGTAAGAGAAAGAGAGTCTCTTATTAGGTGTGTCTATGATCGCGCCAGCAGTAGCCATAAACGGTCGTCCCAGGAGCAGAGAAACCTCAGATCCTTCGCTCATCTCCACAACCTGAAAATCAGAGGGCACCATACAATCTCCTACTTTAATAGGCAAAGCATGGATAGTACCGTATGGAGGTGAGGTGGAGGAGTTCGCAAACGTGAGAAGCATAGTAGGGGGTCTTATATCAGCCTTCAATCGTTCAGCAATTTCCCTTGATATCACATTGACGCTAGACCCTGAGTCAACGAGAGACGCATCGAATTCAACTCCTGAGATGGAGCATGGAACTGCGAATTTCCCTGAGTCTTCCCTCTGTGTCAACTGCCACAGCGGTAGTGACTTGCGTCTTGCCTCGATAAAGAGCACTTCAATCTCTTCCTGAGTTTCTCTGCAATCTTTGAAGTGACTCAGCAGAGGCCAGTCCTCTAGAGCTTCTTCAAAAGTGTACGAGTGGGGAATCCTTCGTACCCTCTTCTCAAAGCCACGCAGCTGCTTTGGAGTGATAGGATCTCTGAGGTGTTTAGGAATAGGATTCAGCTTCTTGGATTTGCGAACTCTTTCTGCAATCAACTCAGGTGTTTTCACAGCTTCTGGCTCGTTTTGCGAGGGGTATCGATCGATAATAGGCATGGTATCGATCGATACTATTGCAGTTGAATCGTTACTGGCAGGTACATCATCATCAGAAAGAAGCTCCACATTCTGCTTATCAAGCAAATACTTGCACCTAGCGTCCTCCCATTCCTTCCTTGTCAGCTTAGGAAGTATAGGATAAGGCATCTTGGGTATATACACTCGTTCTGCAACTACCTTAGGCACCACAGTTGAAGTCTCAATTGTCTCCTCAGGAATCGCCTCAGTATTGATCGATACTGGATGAGTATCGATCGATACACGTGATTTCGGATCCACTCGTGCAGGTGTCTGGACTGGTATCGATCGATGCTTGTGCGATTTCAGAATCCTCGTCGAAATTTCCTGCACTCGAGGTGATGGCATTGACGTGCGCTCTTGGATTGTCAGTTCTCCCTGGAAGAACACCTTCCTGCCTCTTTACAGCTGCTGCTGTTTGAGCAATCTGAGTTTCCAGCTTCCTCTGGGAAAGACTGATGGCTTCGATTTTCCCATTCAGATCCATGTACAGCGAGTCAAACTTCCCATTGAAATCCCTCTGCAACTTCTCTTGTCCTCGAAGAAGCTGTTCCATCATGAGTTCCATCTTATTGTCTGTGGACTTTGGAGAGATGGGCTGGTACGAAGAATTCCCGTAATTGCGAGTGTTGTTACTGAAGTTCCGGTTGTTGTTGTACCCAAATTGCTGACCCT
>PKML01043579.1:146223-157586 GCA_002933935.1 Eutrema yunnanense | reverse complement strand
AGATTCAGACTTGTCTCTCTAAAACCAAAGTTAAATTCAAAGTATAGAAAATAAAGCTTACAATAAAGCATAGCCATTAAAGTGGCTGTAAAACCTAATTATATAGTCTAAACACGAATTGGGGTCTTCTTGTAAATATCAAAGTCTTCTGGGCAAGTTCTGCAATTCTTCAAATCTTCATTAAGTCGCGACTTGAAATCTGCTACGATTGGTATCGATCGATACCAGGAGGGTATCGATCGATGCTTGACGCTTCGATTGGGTACTTAGTCACCAGACTTCAGTTTCGCTCCAGAATGCTTCATAAAACTCCAATATTTCCAATAATGCTCCAAATGTGCTAAAACCTGTAAAAGACTCTAAAAGACTCTATAATAGAATAAAGACTCGATAAAACGGACTTATATCATGGCTTAAACAGGGTAAAAACCATGATATATCATCGTCTTAAAGGGGGCGGGGTTGAAGGTGGCAGGCCGGCCTCGGTTGGTTCCTACGGGAAGGCGAGTGTTGTGGTGTCACATGTTTTAAAGGGTGGAGCAATGGGCTCGTTGTGATGAAGTGGGGATCAATTGAATATTGTGTGGATCCATTTGGTTGTGCTTGTTTTAGGATTAGACTTTCATTATAGCAACTCGCGTAAATGTCTGTAAGTGATCAGTGAGTCTCCCCAGACTCATCCTCACTAAGTAATCCCCATTACTCACATTTCATCTTCCTTTTGTTCCGTACATGTTAGTGAGGATCAGCTAAGTCTATATTGTTGTTGTTACCTGGGCGTTTTCCTGGCGATTCTGTGTTGCTCACCAAGGGTCCAAACCGGGTGACTAACCGAAAGGGGTTAGTCCGCCAACCTAACATGCCCGATTTTCCCCGGTTTCTTATGAGGCCCGGGATAAGGATGTTACACTATGTATGCTTGTCTTTGTACAGAGAAAGATTTGCACTTGCCCCATATGTTGCGCTCTCTGTTCAAAAAATCGGCCGCCTAGCCGCCTAGGCGCTAGGCGACGGGTCACCGTTGCGATTTGGACCAAATCGATCCAGCTAGGCGCTTTGCCGATTTGATTCCGCCTAGAACAGATTTTTTATAAAATCGGTGATTAATTAGTAAAAATCGGCCCAAATTTGCAAAAACAATTTGTCACATTTCAATTAAAATTTGGCCCATTTATGAAAGGCCCATAACAGCCCACCCCCTTTATCGTTCTACGCCTAAGAATCTAAGACGTTAATCGTCGTTCTATGTTTTTCAACCCTAATCCTGATTTTTCCCAAAACAAGAACAAATCAAGATGACATCGAAACCAAATCAAGCATAATCGACATCAAATCAAGCATATTCGAGCTTCTACATCATCTACAAACTCTTACATTCCACTTTCGAGGTAGAGGTAGGAGAAGTAATCGATGACGGTGATGAAAGCGTTCCATGGGAGAAGAAATCCAACACCGAGCGTGAAGTAGATGATGTAAGCTAAGTGGAAGGAATCGGAAGGGGTTTTGCTGGTGGTGGATCCTCCGTGAGGATTGAAGAGAAGAGAAGTCTCGGGTCCTGCTTCCGCATCGGTTACGATATCAGCGGGTTTTCCGACAGAGCCCATTAGAATCTCTCAAATGTAGTTTCTGAGTTTTCGATTTGGTTTTCATTCTGCCCAATTTCGATTTGGTTTGTTTTGCAGCGTTGACTTGAATCTCTCAAATGTTTGATTTGGTTCATTTGCTGTTTGTTCTTGTTGTTTGATTTACAACTCTCAACGAAACCCATTAAGCGACCAAACGTAATGACTCAAAAATCTGACTCTCTTGAAGTTTTGCTACTCTCTTACATGCCTGAACCGACGCATTTGTTCATCTTTGGATCACCTTTGAAGTGAAGATTTCGATTTTGATGTCCAAAACACATGATTACTTGATTTTTGGAGAAGAATAGGATGAAGATTTTGATGTCCTTCTAACAATTTTTTGTGTATTCTCAAAATCAAGACAATTTTTTTTTTTTTGTATCATGTGATTGGACTTCTCTTTTGTTTTTTGAATTAGATATGAGTTTGATCTTGATTTCTTTATGTCTTTCTATTATGAAAATCAAATACAGATCTCTCATAATTATTTTGAAAAATCAATTTATAACAAATATAATAATGAAAAATATATAAATATTAAAATAAATAAATAAAATAGTTAAAAACTAATCACTGATTAATCCCCGATTTAGGCGCTAGGCGGAACCCGGCCGCCCGACTAGCGCCTAGCACAATTTTGAACATTGGTTGCGCTGTAGAAATATCTAAGTTTATTTCCTCGCTTTTCGATGTTCTCTTTAATTCTGCTAAGTATTCACCTATCTGATCTCTCTGAACGTTTGAATATGCATAGTAAGCGAGGAAATCATTTGGGCAATTTTCGTAGATTTTGGAAATTTTTTTGTATAATTTTCATTTGTTTTAATTTTTTTAATATCCACACATATGGATGAGCATTCGGGTATTTGATTCTGTTAGATTCGGGATATTCGGTTTCCGTTTTTATTGTATTTTAGAAAATAGGTCATCTCATGCGGGTTAAATTTTATATCGGTTTGGGTCGGTTCGATTATTAATAATTCGGTATGGTTTGAGTTTAGGTTTGGTTTGGTTTTGGACAAAAAAAATGTATATCAAAAAATTAATTAATTAATTAGTTTTAAGTAAAATTATACTAGATTTTAGTATATTTAAATGTATTTTTATATATTTAATTCATATTAATTGTTTATCAAATTTTGATTAATTATGTTGATTCTATTCGGTTTCATACAATTCAAGTTATGTTCGGTTAGGATTCCGTTCGGTTCGAGTAATTCATTATACAAAAATTATACTCCCTTAGAATTTGAGTTAGGAAAATTTTCCCCAACTCTAATCACATAGTAATTCGAGTACCCGTCCCATACTCTACCGTTTTCGTTCTTGTTGGAATAAATTAACCACGTTCTTGTTGGAATAAATTAACCAGTTTTAAATAGGGAAAATTGTCAAAAAAGCATGAGCTTTCGAATTTTGGCCATTTAAAATACGAACTGTTGCGTGGACAATGTAAATCATCAATTTATGTTGACTTTAAATTTAAATCAAAAATTTCTGTTGACTGAGCCAAATTAGACACGACGTCAAATCGACAAACAGAACGGATAAAACGAGGTTAAAAAACCGTTATAGATCACGGTTAAGTGATACGACGTGGTTTTCTCTTTCTTCTTAAAACCCCAAAGATATGGTTAGGATTTTTGTGATTTGGAGTTTAAAAAAAAAAAAAACGACGTCGTATCATTTAACCGTGATGTACAACGGTTTTTTAATCTCGTTTTATCTATTCCGTTTGTCGATTTGACGTCATGTGTAATTTGACACAATCAACAAAAGTTTATGATTTAAATTTAAAGTCAACATAAATTGATTATTTAAACTTTCAACGCGATAGTTCGTGATTTGAATTGCCAAATTTTGAAAATTCAATGTATTTTTTGACATTTTTCCTGTTTGAAATAGACATGAGATTGACAATTTTCCCGTTTCCAGGTGGGATGGGTTTCCGTTACGGGATGCACATGCCTTCTTCCAACCCCCACTCGACCTAATTGACCCACCGACCCGGTTATCAGGTTAAACAGTCGTCCAAGTCCAAGAGATCATGCTCCTGTGTTGAAATGGGCATGTGTTTTTTTTTATAAAGATCCGTTTATGAACTACATCGACTTAAAAGCAGAACCAGAAACAAACATAACCCAAATCAGCTATTTCCTTCAAGTTGACAAAGAATCAGGCTACAATTGTAGAAATGTATAGCATCTAGAACGATATCGCGATTTAAGAGACTAACCATGTTTATCAAAATCTCAAAAACCGGTAACTAATGTTGCCTTCTTACATGATTTAAGAAACTGTGTCAAAAAGATGTAAACGTTACGTACACACTTCCCCCACCAATAACATCAATTTCTAGTGAACACAAGGCAACAACAAAAGCATAATTGATTGGAATACGAAAACAAACAAATATATAAAATGAAATGGTTGGTACAAAAGTAATAAAGAGAACATATCACAACCTGAACCCATCAATTTCAGCATGTATTGATCCCATCTTTGCAATCCGTGGTAAGGTTATAGAACGTCTCAACACGCGTCTTTCCTCTATAAAACACCTCTGTATCAACAGCTACTCTCATGTATCCATCAAACTCAACCGGTTTCCCATTGTTCAATAGACTTGTCTCATTGAACCACTCACTCTTGTTTCCCCACAAGTAGCTATAGTCATCAAGTAAATGAACCTTGTACTGCGACCTCAACTTGTCGAAGTAATTATAGAACGGTTCATTAGTAGCGACGTACAATTTCCTCCACGGTTGAACCAATCCTTTAAGTTTGGTCAAAATTGCATCAGGCCATGTATCTGCATCCAAATGCGGCCAGAGCTTCTTGTCCTTCGCTTTCTCGCCTCTAACAACATGAACCGCATCAAAGTCCCAGTCCATTTTCCCGCTAATCTCGGAGACAATGTTCATTAATCTCTTTGATTTCCACAGCGTGTGCCACGGCCTCTCGACATACTTTGAGGCTTGCCCTTCGCATACTCTATACCAATAGTTTTCGGGTTCAGGAGCATCAAACTGCCTCCAAATAATCGTGCTCTTATCTTTACTAAGCTGCAAAGGCGAAATTTTATGCGTCTTAACCTTCCTAACAGGAACTTTACGTTTATGCGACCGATTCCATTTCTTCCAGTCTCTAACGAACTCTTCCTCTTCAACAATAGAAGCCGTTTCTTTGAGATGCTCAAAATCAAAATAATACCGGAAATCCTTACCTTCCTCGTCCTTCCCCTTGGAGCTGTAACTTGCAGACAAACACAAACTCAAATCCATCACGAAAGTCCGATTCAAGTACATTGCTTCCCCTAATCCACACAAGAAACTCCACATATACTGATTCATACCCTTGCAATAATCGCCTCCCCTCGAGTAATACAAATACTTCCCTCTCCTGAAATTCGTCTGCGAACCAAGAGTCGGGATCGTATCGTTGATCTCGGGATCGCCGCGCACAACCTTTGGACCGCCTGCTCTTGGCTTGGTCCTAAACCTACGAGCATTGACACCAGAATGCCAACCACTAGTGTGAAACACTTTGTAAGTACAATTCTCACCAAATCCAAACTTAAACCTCCTGAAATCTCTATATCTCCTCCATGACTTCTCCTTTTTGTTCCTAAACCTCCAAGAAACATCGCATTCATCTGAATTCGATCCGTTTACCGGAGTTTCATACTCTAAGAACACAATTGATTTGAAAACTTTCAGATTAAACCTCTGAACAGCAACCAAAACTCTCGGATCCGAGCAATTCACAATCTTCAGATCGTCACAATCCACAGAAGAAGAATTCACCGTCATATTCCCGATTTTCTCCTCGGATAGCTCGATCGTCGCCTCCGTAACGGGTCCCGTAGAGTTCGTCGGAGCTGATACCGGAGAAGAAGCCATGTCTTCACCGGTGTTGAGGATAGAACCGTCGATTCTGAAAGTTGCGTTTTCGGTTCCCGTGAGGAGTTTCGTAAGCGCTGGAGCGGATTCGAGCCATGGATCTGGAGGTTGGTAAGTGACGGCGATTACTGTGAAGATGAGAACCGTGAAGACGAAGACTGAGAAACAGACATTGCTGATTAGCTTGATGAGGTTCTGGGCGATGGGTTCGGTGGTCAGATCCGATTCCTTCATGGATTTTTCAGCGAAAACGGAAAAACCCAGTAGCCAAAATCCGATGGAGATAAAATCAAATTTGAAGAGAAGAAGATCCAAAAGATATGAGAATCAAACAGAGAAGAGAGTAGATCTGATGCGAAATGAAGAGAAGGTTTTGCTTTTTGGGAGTAAGAAAAATGGACTCTATCGAACTTGTAGTCTTCTTCTTCTTCTTCTTTTTTTCTTTTTTTTTTTTTCATTAAATCAAGTTTGACCGATAAGGTTATTATCTTTACCGGCTCCGTCTGGTTTACATGGAAAAATAAAAAAACCTCGTACTCGAGCTCTTTTTGCAAGAGAATCATCACGGACATTCGATACTTGTGGAATATAAGATAAATTGAAGTTGATAAATAACGCTCTAAGGACATGAAAGGAGTCTAGTTCCGAAATAAACGCCGACCAGTCTATCGGGTTCTCGATCATCTACACCAAATCTGAACAGTCTGTCTCAAAATGTAATGTCGAGAGGCTTCTACGGCATCCTTGCAATCCGAAGATCTCTCGTCCCATGTGATCCCTATGACTCCACCCTAGACCACAAACAAGTCCATGATCAATCCATGAAGCATCGATCTGACATGTTGGGGTTGGAAGGCCAAAGGGGAGACTCTCGATTCATCTTGTCATGGTAGGCCTTCTATCTCTTCTTCGCATTCTTGTTGGTTTGCGATCCTCCAACTTTCCGCTTCCACAGTAGCGAGTTGGAAAGTATCCTCCGGAGAAATTTCTTTCCCGTTGAACACTTTGTCGTTCCTTGCTTTCCATGTGTACCATATGATCCAAGGATACATATCTTTTTGAAGGTCAGTAAGACCTACTTCTTTAGTTCGCCAAAATAGGAAATCCATATTTTGGAAAATAGATGTACTCGGGAAGAAACCCGGAAGGGACGGATAGTCCGAAATAGCCTAAACTTGTAAAGCTGGAGGGGATTCAAAAAGAAGATGGTTGATTGTTTCCTCAGGAGCGCCACACCTAGGGCAAATTCTATTGGTGCCCATGTGCCTGTAGGTAAGACGCTCACACGTTGCCACACATCCAGACAAGGCCTGCCACATAAAATGTTTTAGTTTTCCGGTCGTCCGGACCTTCCACACATGGCTCTGAAGGCATGTAATGCTTGGTTCTCTCACTTCATTAGATTCACGAAGAATATTTGCCTTCCTTATCAGATCATAGCCGGATTTTACTGTATAACAACCCGACTTAGTATGGCTCCATGCATACCCATCATGGGTAGAATGTCGACTAGGTCTCAACCCTAGGATAAGAGGGATATCCTCGGGTTGGACATGTTCTCGCAGAAGGGGTATATTCCACTCTTTCGTATCTTGCCTAATGAAAGTATGGACACGAAGTTGAGGATTCATATACTGAACTTGTGCGGATGCTCTCGCGGGCCGAGCCGAAATATATGGGATCCAGGTTTCATTCCAAACCTTTGTGTTGAATCCCGACCCTATAGTCTTCCTTAATCCAAGTTTAAGGAGAGGCTTTGCAGCCATAATACTACGCCACCTGTAAGATGGGGAACGAGCCTTCCGGTCTATAAGCGGGTCAGATTGTCTATAATATCGACCTCAAAGTATCCGCGCTAGTAGAGATGAAGGGTTCTGAATTAGGCGCCACAATTGTTTTGCTAGCAGAGCAAGGTTGAAATCTTGAAGGTCTCGAAATCCCAACCCTCCCAATTCTTGGGGAACACAAATCTTGTCCCATGCTATCCAATGTATTCCTCTGCTATTTTGCTTGGATCTCCACCAAAAGTTTGAGATAGCACTTCTCAATTTGTCGGTTATGCATTGAGGGAGTTGGAAACATGACATGACATATGTCGGAATTGCTTGTGCTACAGATTTGATTTGGACCTCTTTCCCACCTTTGGAAAGGAGTTGTGCCGACCAAGAATTGACCCGATTATTGAGTCGATCTTGAACAAAAGCGAAGACTTTCTTTCTTGATCCACAAATTTGTTCGGGTAATCCCAAGTACATTCCCATACCTCCTTCGTTAGTGATACTTATTGCTCTCTTTATGCCTCGACGCAATCTCTGGTCTACTTTATCTCCGAAAACTATGGAAGATTTAGCTAGGTTTAGTTGTTGTCCCGAATAAACGCCATAAGTATCAATAATCTTAGAAATCTCGGCACTTTGCCGGATGGTCGCCTCACAAAAGAAAATGCTATCATCAGCAAACAACAGGTGGGAAACCCGAGGGCTGGCTCTCGCAACTCGCAAACCTGTAATGCGATTTTCTTCTTCCGCTCCCTTTAGGAGGGAGATAAGTGCCTCAGTGCATAAGATGAAAAGGAATGGTGATAAGGGGTCTCCTTGCCGAAGTCCTCTAGAGGGTTTTATTCTTCCTTTCGCTTCTCCATTTATGAGAACCTGGTATGAGACCGAGGAGATGCAGAACATCAGTAGTTTAACCCATTTTTCCGCGAATCCTAACTTTAGTAGAAGAGCTTCCAAGAATTTCCATTCCACACGGTCGTATGCTTTGCTCATATCCGTCTTTATGGCCATGAAATTCGATCTACAGCTGGGGTTCGTACGAAGTGCATGGAAATTTTCCTGGGCAAGGAGAATGTTATCTGTTATCAAACGCCTAGCCATAAAGGTCGATTGGGTCTCCAAGATTAAATTCGGGAGGGCTTTTTTTAGTCTTTTGCAAAGTAGTTTGGAAATAATTTTATAACTCACGTTGCACAAGCTAATCGGCCTGAACTCGGCCATTTCTCTTGGTCTCTCCTTTTTAGGGATGAGGCAAATATTTGTCTGGTTAAGTCTAGGGTCAAAGTGCCATGTCGCAAAGAAATCCTTAACCAATTTGACTATGTCTTGGCTTATGACTTGCCAGAATCTTTGATAAAATCTACTTGTCATCCCATCTGGTCCCGGGGCTTTATCCGGGTTAATGTCGAAAAGGGCTGCTTTGATTTCGTCTTCTGATGGATCCAAGACTAGTGCATGATTCGTAGATGCTGAGACTTTCTCGGTAATATACTGGAGTGAAACCTCGGGGTCCGAGGGCTGTGATGTGGTAAAAAGTTCTTGGAAATAATTAGTTGCAACTCTTTCAATACCATATGTATTCTCGACCCATCTCCCATTCCGATCTTTAAGGCAAATAATGCGGTTTCGAGCCCGTCTCTGTTTTGTAATGGCATGGTAAAATTTTGTATTTCTGTCTCATTTTGTGTGCCAAAGGTTTCGACTTTTTTGTTGCCAAAATTGTTCCTCCTCACGAAAGGCCGTACAAAGTTGTCTTCTGATTTCTTCAATCTCTTCTAGGGTAGTATTTTCGTCATCTTGAGCTTTGTCTAATTGATCTTTCAGCTCTTCAATGAGTCTTGCCGTGTTTGTAGGGAGGGTCTTCTTCCAACTGGAGATATTACTACAACATGAGGCTATTTTTTTATGGATGTCCCGACGTGGAACACCATCAAAAAGGCCCCATCCTGAGATTACTGCTTCTTTAAGACCGGGTTTCCCTATCCATCTCTTATCAAATCTAAAAGTCTTTTTCTTGTTTTGAGGTCTTGCTTGGATCCGAGCTAGGACAGGTCGGTGGTCCGATCCCCATAGTTTAAGATACTCCACAGAAGTGTGGGAGAAGAGATAGTGTCATTCCTCGTTAGCTACCGCCCGATCCAATCGGCATTTTACTTTCCCGGATCGACGTCTTCCCACCCATGAGAATGAGTTACCCTTATATGGAAATTCTAACATCCCGCAATTTTCGAGCATAGTACGGAATGGTATAAATGAGTTTTCTGTTCTCCTTCGTCCTCCCCGTTTCTCATGGTTACCCGTAATTTCGTTAAAGTCCCCGATCATGAACCATGCATCTCGTCGATTAAGACTTATCCTCGTAAGTCTTTCCCAAACTCGTTCTCGGTTTCTTACAACCGGATCTCCATACACAAAGGTCATAAAGATCTTATGACCTTCAAATGTAGACTCAATATCAATCATACGATCATCTGAATAAACAATTGTAACATTCGGTTCCTCCATATATAAAAGTGCTAATCCTCCGCTTCGGCCTCTCGGCTTAACGGTAAAAACATGGTCGTATCCAAAATAAACTTGCATATCTTGCAGAAAATACCGACTGTTTTTTGTCTCCGACAAAAATAGAAAACTCGGTTGGAAACATTTGTGAAGTTCTTCTAGGTTCTCTTTTGTCAGATCAGAACCGACCCCCTGACAATTCCAACCGATTGCATTCATTATCGATTTTTGATGGTTTATAGGATACCACAAAACCAATTAACAACCTTATATGTGGAAAAAGCAGATGAATGAGTACGAATTTGTGTTAAAAACACTGGTTTCACCGCGAATTTTTGTGAAACATGTCTGCTAATTAGCCATCTTAGGAGATTTGTACAGCCCAATAACAAAAACTTAGCACTAGGCTAGAAAGCTTATGAAAAAAAACTTTAGTTGTTCGAAGACTTGAGTTGGCAAAAGAGCTGCAACTATGGCAGAATCGCAGAGATCTTAGAGTTTTAAATATTCAGGAAAGACTTAGCACTAGGCTAGACGAGTTCAAAGTCGGACAAGGAACTCCGACAGCGAGAAGAGGAGTGGAGGAGGCAGTGGTTTCGGAAAGGCATTGATCTTCAGACTAAGAGTATCACGCCGGAAAAGACCGATTCGGCGGAGGGGAAGCTCCCGAAGGCTTGACGGTGGTCTAGGAGAGATTCAAAATTCGAATTCACTCACAAAGCTTGACGGTTGTTCCAGGGATCCGGCATAAAAACGCAGCTGGAAAGCTTCATATCGACAACGAAGAAACTTAGCACTAGGCTAGAGAAGCTCAAATCGGATGGTGAAGCTTCGAACGAAGGAGGGAAGTGGAGAAGACAGTGGCTTTGTCTTCAACAAACAGGAGCACCAGAGCAGTTGAGAGGAACGACGGAAGGATTCAAAAATTCAAATCCATGGTGAAAAAGAAGATCTGAAATCACGTGAAAGCTACATCGGGAAGAGGGTCTGAGATTTGTCTTCTTCTTTCTTATTACTTTAATTTTTCTCTTTCTTTCTTTTGTAGGAGATTTTTTATTGATTAATGTGTTTTTTTAGTTGAAATGTTAAATTTATTGATCTAAAAAAAAGATAAATATGTTGTGAATAAAGGACAGAGTGAAAATGATTGTATATCTTATTTCACGAGAATCTATTATATTATTTGTGAACTGATTCGGGCTATGGTTCAAAGTTCATTTTTTGTGTTGTTTTGTTAAATGAAAACGATAGAATTTGATTGGTTGGTAAAAATAACTTAATCTGATTGGTTGGTTCATAATTAGATTAGGTATTAGGTAATTAATTTCGTAATTAAAAAAAAAACAAAAGATATGAATCAGAAGTCGGGTTTGAAAAAAAAACGGTTCAAACCAGTTTTGGCCGGTCTACAATATAATATATTCATGAGGGTCGATTGTTTTACAAAAAATAAACGGCGGCTGTGTTGGTTCGAGTTCTAAATTTGTTTCTCGCATGTGGCATGTTCGAATCTCCCAAATTTTTTTTTTTTGGTTACCCCGTTATTGAATTAGTTA
>PKML01043579.1:122654-133251 GCA_002933935.1 Eutrema yunnanense | reverse complement strand
CCAAGATCCTGATGCATTATGTAGTCCAGTAATCCGATTTCGCGCTCGTCTTTGCTTAACTTGCGCGTGATAGAACTTTGTATTTCTGTCCCCCACCGTTGCCCATAATGTGTGACTTTTCTGTTGCCAAAATAACTCCTCATCTAAATAAGCCTCTTTCAGTTTTCTCGTAATATCCATCAATTCCTCGGGTGTACTATTATCATCATTCTGGACCTCCTCTAAAGCTTGTTGTAAATATCTAATTTTCTCCTTGCCGTATTGTAAATTATTTTTCCGCCATTTTGATATTTCTCTCCGGCAATTCGTTATTTTTTCTATAAATGAGGATCCGTTGCCACCTGTGTTAATTTCCCAGCCCTTTGAAATTGTGTCCATAAGGCCGTCCCGTCCAATCCACCGTTTATCAAACCGAAATTGTCCCCGTTTTCGCAATGTCGATTTTTAAAAGAAAATCGTCCTCTTCGGTTCTCATTCGTGATCTTCGCCCATGCTTCGATAGTTACGTGATTAAAGTTTGTGTCGTTAAAGTTTGGGATGGGTACAAGGCGAAAGGAGGATGTTCGCTTGAGATGGTCTTGGTTGATCACGAGGTTTGTATGATATGTTTTTAATAACGAAGTATTAAAATTGTTTGGTATTGTCATCTTTTGTTTTGTTAAATTACGTTGATTATCATATTAACTGTTTCGTTGTTGTTTTTTTGGTTTCAGGGTGACAGGATACAAGCTACTGTTGAAAGAGAGTTTGCCAAATCCTTTTGAAAGGACTTAGTTGAAGGAAAACCGGTGATAATAAACACTTTTAAGGTTGTCGATTATAAGAGTGACTACCGAACCAGTCGATCTCCTTTTAAGGTAGTTTTTACGCGACGACTACAGTAAATAAGTGTTTGGATTTCCCATCGGAAGTTTCCGAGAAATTTTTTAAGAATTTTTCGGAAATATTATCGACAGATTTGGAAAAAGGCTATTTGATCGGTAAGCTCTCATTATTATTTTGCTATATTACTTTAAAAATTAGTATTTAATAATATGTTGTGTATTTTTTAGATGCAATTGGTCAGATCATACGTGTTGGTCACGTTGAGGATGTCATGGCACAGGGGAAACGTCGTTCCAGACTTAAAATTTACCTCAGCGATACAACGTTGGTCGCCTGCCTATATTCTTATAAATTATTTTTATTGATCGTTTGCTAGAACAATCCTTTTTGTTAAAATTGTTTTACGTTTTCGTTACAGAGCTTTGCAGTTATTATGCACACTTTGGGGAGATTATGCCACACAAGTATCGGAGTATGTAAAAGGTCATTGTGCATCTGTTGTTGTGTTTGTCGTTAGGCTTGCGTGTATCAAAGAATACCATGGTATGTCTTAAAATTTTCTATTTAGTTGGAATTTATTATTTGTTTTATGTTAGTATATATTTGAACATGGTGTTATCTGTGTGATAGGTGAGCTGAGTATTTCGAATGCGTACAACACAACACAGGTTTTACTGGATCCAGTTATTCCATCGGTTGACAAGTTCAAATCCATGTATGTATCGGTTGTATAGGTATTTTTTAAAAAAATTAAGTTGTTCGTTCGTTTGATGTTTCAAATGTTTTCTTTGAATTTCGCAGGTTACCAAAGGATACATATGTTCTCACACCTACTGATGACGAGGTGATAAGCTCAAATTAATACCCTAAAAGTACTAAAGCTTTGTCGATTGTAATACTTAGGGATCGAATCCACAAACTCAAGAAATCACACAATAGATTGTATAGATGAGAATTAAGCTAAGTGATCAATGGAATTGAAAGCAAATATGTAAATTAAACAAGTTGTAATTCGATTGGAAAGATGATAGGTTCATGGTAATTCTCAGGAAATCAATGAATGCAAATAAACTAACTAATCAGGGTTCAGGTTACGCACGGTTCTTGAACTCAAATCACTAAAGTATAATTAACCAACTGTCGTTGCGAGAATTATCTAAGTCTAAATCCTAGAATTCCAAACTCTAAACCAGCTTTTAGTTCAAGTTTGATTTGCTCACAAAAAAACGAAACCAAATATCTTTGCGAATAGTTATTTTGCTCACCCTAAGTTCTATCAGGTTTCTCAATTGCACTCTCGTGCCTAATCGATTAACCTAAGATCTAAGTTCCAGGTGATCAATTTAGAATTAGCTTTGAGAACAACCTAAGGCGAAGAACTAATTCATATTATGAACCCTAAACAACTAATCAACCTAGCATTCAAAGAAATCTCGTATGAGAACCCTAAACCTAACAGGAGATCTACTCAGACATGGAGATTGAAATAATAAACATGACTGAATAAATTCTTGAATAAATAATAAAGAAGAGAGTAAAACAAGGGTTCGAAATCTTCTCTCGGACGAACAGAGTTTCAGACTTGTCTCCCTCAAAAGCTCTCTCACAAAACCAAAGTAGAATAAAGCGTGTATGAAGCGTTCTCAACCAAAGTGGCTAAAAAACCTAATAAATAACCTAAAACACGTTCTGGGGTTTCTTGTAAATAATAAAGTCTTCTGAGGCAATTTGCAGTTTCTCAAAGCTTCAGAAAAGTCGCGATCCTTATGTTTCTTCGACGGGTATCGATCGATACCATAAGTGTATCGATCGATACTCAGACATCAAATTGGTGTCTCAGTTACATGATCTCTGCTTGGCTCCAAAAAACTCCAAAATGCTTCAATGTCTCCAATAATGCTCCAAACGTACCTAAAACCTGAAAAGACTCTAAAAGACTCCAAAATACTAGAAAGACTCTATAAAAAATACTTATATCATGGCCTAAAACGGGTAAAAATCATGATATATCAACTCCCCCAGACTTAGCCTTTGCTTGCCCTCAAGCAAAACAGAAAGCTAAACAAGAGAACAATGTTTGAAAATACGGAGACTCACCTGTTCTTGAAACATTGCATTGACCATTTTCCTTAGTGCTCCACATATCACGTAACCAGTTCCAAATCTAACCACCATGTACTTCTCCGTAGACATTCACAGCTCCCCATAGTACACACATTATTTCACAGCATTATCCAATAAAGCCCTCATCGCCAGTTTCATCGCTGTAACCAATGCCAAGAACCTTATAGACTCTTTCCCATACGATATCATGACAAAAGAACCACCCAATTTCCACACTTTTTCGTATTATTTTCTCTCCCCCAGACTTATTTCTCATCATGTTTTCTCGCATATACTTATTAAAGGTAACGCGAGTATTGATGGTGTTTGCCACCGAATCCCCGGTTCTTCCCTTAAAAGTAATCGAAGGTGTAGGCGAATAATGGTATCACATAAATTTTTTATAACCTCGCTTCCACCTTTGTGTGATCATTCTTTCTGAAATATAATAATGGGATCGCTGGAAATTTTTCTAACCCTCTACTCAGAAGAAAATCATTTCATCTTTTAATGCATCTTATTTATTAACTTGTAACAGGGGAGAGAAATACCATTACTTTAAACATGTGGGTTCCTTTGTCAGATATGAATGAGGAATCAAGCTCTATGGACATCAACCACATCGATGAAGTGCAAAAATTTGGCTCAGGCTTCAATGGACTCTGCTGGAAACATGGGTGTCTTCTAGTTAACTGGTCAGCCTTTGGATTTTTCATTAGTCTGATCTAGAACTGATTCTGTAACAATGGTCACTTAGAAGTAAAGTCAGAACAATTGATTCAAGAAAAAGATCATCATCTCCAACAAATTTTGACTCAATAAAACTAATTTTGACTCTAAGAAAAACAAACACAATGTCAGCAACTACCTCCCCCAGACTTGAACAACACTGTTCCCAGTGTTATCTAGCCTAGAGAAGGTAAAAGAAACAAAAGGACTCAGTGGAAAAATGTTAAGGTCAAGAGGTGTTACCATCGTGGTCATGGTGTCGACCGACAAACAACACTGGTATCGATCGATACCAGGTTTAAGTCGACATATGTCCTCAAATCAGCGACACTGGGTCAATTGTTACTCCAGATTTCGTGTCAAAGGATTCAAGTGTTAGCACTGTTAGATCACTCAAACACAAAAGATGTAACAAAAGATCATAGATGCATAAATTCACAAGTCCAAAACAAAAGAAAATGCTGACATAAAGACTCAATAGTTCGGAAGAAAATAAAAGAAAAAGGAAAAGAAAAATCAAACGTGATAATCAGGTAGAAGGAGGACTAATCCTCCTCATCAGAGGTGTCGTCGCCAGTGGTGTGGGATGGGCCAGCCTCCGTCGGTGTGCACGATGATCGAGGTGAACGAGGACGAGGAGCAATCATGCAGCTGCATCGTGAAATGGCACACCAAATCGTATGTAGACTCTTGACGACGTATCGCTGAAAAGGATCCATCTCCATGTCAGGCAGCGGAGGAAGAGAAAGTGCAGGAGCAGCAGCGGGTGTATGCGCACGGCGCGAACGTCGTGCTCGACTTCCAACAAGGTTAGGTGTAGCAGCTCCCACAACAGCATCAGGAACACGGCCTCCAGATGAGGCTCCTCCTCGACGACGAGTAATAGGTGCAGCATGCATGTCCACCGGATTAGGCGTGAAAAGCAAATGAGCAGGATCGTCACCAATGTCCGTTAGGTCGGTGTTAGGGAGCTGAACCAGAAAGTCCCCATCAGAAGTGCTGAAACACCAACGTCGACCTGGTTTCAGCCACCTCAGGTTCTCCATGTGCTTCTCGTCCATAAGATCTCGTGCAGTCACAATCGAGCAGCTCGCGGTACTGATCCCATGGTGCTGAAAAATAAGAGTGAGAAGACTGCCCACCGTCTCAGTCTTGACTCTAGTCTCAGTCCTGCGAGTCGTGCCACCACGTCCCGTGAAAGGTTTGTCTTTCAGCGAGACAAAGTGGTGCGCGAACACAGCACCTAAGTTGACCGCAAGGTCTATCTCAGGCCACTCGTAGGCCTCATCATCAATAATATCCCCAATACCGATAGAGAGAACAATAAGCTCAGCCACCCTCATCTTGTTAGGCTCCATCTTGCACAAGAGGGTGTTGCTCAAGATCCTCGCGAGGCAGCACATAACAGGATGGCGCACATCCATCTGAGTAGTGGTCTTGCTATCATAAGCTCCGTGCCCAAAGTGCTCCTAGAATGCCTGAATATCGAGGAACTGACGAGGAAACTCACACCTCGAAAAGTCTCTGTGGAACCCATAGATGTCGAATAGCTCCTGAAATGGCAACCGATATCGCACTCCCCGAATCATGAAGGTCATAATACCTTGCTGTGCAGTCGTGGGGGCATCACCAGTATAATAGATGCGAATTGTAGCAAGGACCTGGCGCACTAGATCGGGATAGAGATCGAACTGTCTCGTAGGCATCGTCCCCAAACCGATCTTGCGGATCAATCTGTGGAGCTCCCTGTCAAAATCCAGATGCCCCATAGTGAGCGTGTCGACGAACCGGGTGGGCCGCACATCAACATCCATCCATGCGTTGTAGAACATCGAATCATAATCGTCCCACTCCTCAGAAATAGGCCTGGAGACGCAAGCCGTGCTCTCAGAGATCTCCTTATCTGTACCCTCAAATTCATGCGTCAAAGGTATCCTCGCCTTCTCATTCCTCTTAGGCCAAAGAGGCCTACACGTTGTGCCCGGAGGCACGATAGAAGTGGGAACAGAGCGAGGCGGCGAGGGTGAAGCAGCAGGAGTCTCATGCATTGCGCGTAGACACGCGTGTGGAAGATATGTATCTTCGTCTGAACCATCATATCGCACCCTGTATCGGTTTCCCGCCAAACATGCTTTCACCATCCCTCTGCGTCACGTGAGACCGTCAAAGAGCTTAACTCTGTCGAGTAAACAGAACTCAGACGGAGGATCCTCAGGTGGATTCGAGCTTGTGGCCTCTGTTCGTGTCCTCTTCCTAGGCTGCATCTGCATCAACAACAAAAGACAAACAGCATAAACCCAATATCTCTCTCAAACTGGCAAAGTTGATCAAGGAATACACAGAGCATCCACCGATACCAGGTGGTATCAATCGATACTCAGATAGTTTCTGAACCATACGAAAATCCACAATCCATAATTTCAAAAAGTCAAAACTAATGGCAATTAAGCGCAAGGCGGGTTCCGACTAGTCCTAGAACAACGTAAGCAAGCGGTATTCGTCCAACAAAACGAGTTCAAGAGTTAAAAATCGAAAATCCCAACCTTTGGTCACATATTGAAAAATAGGAGATTCATGTTTCATATCTTGTAGATCGAGGGAAAGAGTGAGAGATTGAGAAAGAGCACGAAAATCCAACAAGGATAGACCCTTGAATCACTCAAATCCGTGAAGAAACAAAGATTTGGTGATTGTGGGGAGATTATGCTATGTGTCGCTCGATGGAGGCAATGAGGAAGAAGAAGAGAAACCGTAGGGTTTTATGAGGAAAATTACCTGGGTGGTAGTATCGACCGATAACATAAGTGGTATCGATCGATACGCGGGGATCGGTCCAGAATATGTGCGTTTAAAACTGGTATCGACCGATACCTAGTGGTATCGATCGATACTGAGCCTCCGAGTCTGATTCACGTGACACAGCAACACACAAAACAAAAACTTGAAAAATAAAAGACTCATATGTACAGACTTACCAGTGGGTTGCCTCCCACCAAGCGCTCGTTTAACGTCATTAGCTTGACTGTACCGCCGTTCAGGCAGTGGGTGCATCATCCAGAGGCATTATGTTTCCTTCTGGAATCTCGGCGCTCCTACAATAGTGTTTCACCATTTGTCCATTGACGGTGAACTCTTCGCCTGAAGGATTCGTCAGGACAATTGCACCATGTGGTCTAACTTCCTTGACTATGAAAGGACCTGACCAACGAGAACACAATTTACCCGAAAACAAATGCAAACGAGAGTTATACAGAAGTACATGGTCATTGGGTTCAAAGTGTCTGGAGAGGATCTTTTTGTCGTGATACGCCTTGGTCCTTTCCTTGTACAGCTTTGAGTTTTCATAGGCATGATGCCTAATCTCATCCAGCTCATTCAGCTGAATCAATCGCCTCTCAGCAGCAAACTTGATGTCGAAATTCATCATCTCTTTGTAGCCCAGGATGCCTTATGTTCGATTTCCATCGGAAGGTGACACGCATTCCCATATAGCAAGTGAAACGGTGTAGTTCCAAGTAGTGTCTTGAAAGCGGTCCTGTAAGCCCACAATGCATCATCCAACCTTGCAGACCAATCCTTCCTAGTAGTACCCACATTCTTTTCCAGAATCTCCTTGATCTGCCTGTTGGAAATCTCAACTTGCCCACTAGTCTGAGGATGATAAGGAGTAGGTACACAATGATTCACACCATGCTTCTTCAGCAACCTCTCGAAAACCTTGTTGATAAAGTGAGTGCCACCATCACTTATCACAATTCGAGGTACTCCAAATCGAGGGAAAATGATGGTCTTAAACAGCTTAAGGACCACTGAAGAATCGTTGGTGAGACTAGCGATTGCTTCCACCCACTTAGATACATAGTCCACAACAACCAAGATGTACTTGTTTTTATATGACGAAGGAAAAGGATCCATAAAATCGATGCCCCAACAATCAAAAATCTCAACCTCAAGGATAAAGTTATGTGGCATCTCATGTTTCTTACTGATCTTCCCTCTTCTCTGACACGCATCGCACTGCAAAACGAAGGCATGAGCATCCTTAAACATAGTAGGCCACCAGAAGCCTGTTTGAAGAACCTTGGACACTGTCTTAAAAGTAGCAAAGTGTCCAGCATACTCAGATCCATGACAATGAAACAAAACATTAGGTACCTCAGATTCAGCAATGCATCTCCTGTCGATACCATCAGAACAGTGCTTGTACATGTAAGGGTCATCCCAAAAGAATCGCCTTATGACACGCATAAACTTCTTCTTGTCATATTTCTTGAGGTGTTTTGGCTCTGCATCTGCAGCGAGGTAGTTGGCAATATCAGCGTACCATGGTTGATCAGAAGCAGCTGCAGCGACTAGATACCCTTCAGAAGCACCAAGGTGTTCAACAGTCAAAACAGGTCTGGAAATCGCAGGGTATCAACCGACACCAGAGGAGTGTCGATCGATAACAAAACCTGCAATTCGTGGGAATTGCAGAGTTTCAGCAAAACCCATTTGAAACTCAGTTTCAATGAAGTAATGATAGCTCAAATTAATACCCTAAATAGTACTAAAGCAGTTGTTATAGTATAGCTAGGGATCGAATCCACAAAGACTCAAGGAAACACACAATAGATTCTAGATGCTGAATTACGCTAAGTGATCAATGGTATTGAAAGCAATTACGTAAATTAAAAGTGTTGTAAATCAATGGAGGAAAAATAGGCTCAGAGTATTTCTCAGGAAATCAAAGAATGCAGATAAACTAACTAGCAGGATTCAAATTTAGCGCAGTTCTTGAACTCAAATCACTAAGATATAATTAACCAACTGTCGTTGCGAGAATTATCTAAATCTAAATCTTAGGAATTCCAAATCTCTTTGCGAATCCTAAAGTCTAAATCAGCTTTAATATCAAGTTTGATATGTTCACAAATCAATTAAACCAAATCTCTTTTCGAATAATCAATTTGCTCACCCTAGGTTCTATCAGTTAATTAGTCGCACTGTCGTGCCTAATCAACTATCCTAAGATCTAAGTTCCAAATTCGTCAACCTAGAATTAGCTTTGAGAACAACCTATGGTGAAGAACTAATTCAGATGGTGAATCCTGAACAGATAATCAACCTAGCATTCAAAGAAATCATTTATGAGAAAACCCTAAACCTAAAGTGGATTTACTCAGACATGGAGAATGAAACAATCAACATAACTGAATAAATCATCAATAAAATAGAAAGAGTAACAAGAGGTTTTGATATCTGATCTCGGACGAAGGGAGATTCAGACTTGTCTCTCTCAAACCAAAGTAAAATAAAACATACAAAATAAATCATAGCCAACAAAGTGGCTGTAAAATCCCTATAAATAACCTAAATCACGAATTAGGCCATCTTGTAAATATCAAAGTCTTCTGGGGCAAATCTGCAATTCTTCAACTCTTCAATAAGTCGCGATCCTTCTGCTTCCTCGACGGGTACCGATCGATACCAGGGGGTATCGATCGATACTCATGTGATTTCGACGTCTCAGCTGCACGGATCTCTGCTTTGCTCCAGAATGTTCCAGAAAGCTCCAATATCTCCAATTATGCTCCAAACGTGCTATAACCTGTAAAAGACTACAAAATACTATAAAGACTCTATAAAAAAGACTTATATCATGGTCTAAATAGGGTAAAAACCATGATATATCAAGTAAATGGACTCCTCTGGTAGTTGATCATCAATAGGCATGTCTGCATCGATCCGAATCCGCGAAAGATGGTCAGCGACCCCGTTCTCTATTCCTTTCTTGTCCTTAACCTCGATATCAAAACCTTGGAGCAAAAGGACCCAACGACAAAGGCGAGGCTTGAGATCCTTATTCTGCATCAGATATTTGAGAGCAACATGATCAGTATGAACAATCACTTTGCTCCCAATCAGGTAGGATCGAAATTTCTCAAAGGAGAAAAAACAACTGCAAGTAGTTCCTTCTCTATGGTGATGTAATTCCTCTGAGTATCATCCAATGTCCTGCTGACATAGTAGATAACGTACAGCTTCTTATCCTTTCTCTGACCCAGAACTGATGCAACAACAAAATCACTAGCGTCGCACATGATCTCAAAAGGCAAAGTCCAATCAGGAGGTTGCACAATAGGAGCACTCACCGAAGCCTTTTTAATCTCCTCAAAGGCTGCAAGACACTCAGGTGTGAAATCGAATTTGATCTCTTTGCATAATAGGGCGGTGAGTGGGCGGGCTAGCTTGGAGAAGTCCTGGATGAATCTTCTGTAAAACCCATCATGACCAAGGAAGCTTCGAATATCCTTCACAGAAGTCGGTGGTTGGAAGCTTGTCATGACCTGAATCTTGGCTTTGTCAACTTCGATCTCAGCTTCAGAAACCTTGTGCCCAAGCACGATGCCATCCTGAACCATAAAGTGACATTTTCCCAATTAAGGACCAAGTGTTTCTCTTCACACATCTGTAACACTTGCACAAGTTAGCCAAACAGTCCTTGAATGATGATCCATACACTGAAAAATCATCCATGAACACCTCCATAAAATCCTCAATCATGTCTATGAAGATAGACATCATGCATCTCTGAAAAGTGGCTAGAGGATTACCCAATCCAAATGGCATTCTCCTGTATGCGAATGTGCCATAAGGACATGTAAAATTCGTCTTCCCTTGGTCATCTGGATGTATCGGAATCTGGAAGAAACCTGAATACCCATCGAGAAAACAATAGTAGGGATGACTAGCCAACCTTTCCAACATCTGGTCAATGAACGGCAATGGGAAGTGATCTTTCGTTGTGGCTGCATTCAACTTCCTGTAGTCAATGCACATTCGATGCCCAGTGATAGTCCTAGTCGGTATCATCTCATCATTCTCATTCTTCACCACATTTATCCCTCTTTTCTTAGGAACAATGTGAACTGGACTGACCCAAGAGCTGTCCGAGATG
>PKML01043579.1:86141-96365 GCA_002933935.1 Eutrema yunnanense | reverse complement strand
CTTTTATTTAAATTTTTTAAAATAGAAATGAGCCAAAAGTAGTGGGTCATCGTGCCATAGAACAATAATAAACATTTATATTTATGTAAAAAAGTTACTGTTTACACTCTTAAATTTGAAAGACGTATATCTACCATTCCCTTTTCCAATGAGTTATTGGAATTTTAAAAGAGTTTTATTTCACAATATATCATTCTTACAAAATTCTATAAAAGTTTTTCTAATCAAGTCTACAATCAAAATTCATTCTTACGAGAAAATAAAAGAAAAAAAGAATTGGTTCTTACAATCAAAACAATGACAGATATGGTTAACAGGCTTCAAAGAGACAGTTTGGAAGATCTCCATCATGTTGGAGAGGTTTGGGCAATCGATGTCAAGATCTTGATTTTATGGAACAAACAAACAGATGATGGGCCAAGTATCGAGATGATTGTAATGGATGAGAAGGTACTATTGTCTTTGTTATTGTTATTTTCGTTTGTGTTAATCTTGGTACAAGCATTCGATTATGTAACATCTTTCTATTTAGTGTTAGTTTTACGGTATAAGTTAATTTTATATAATTATAATTTGTTTGTGAACATTCACGATTCATCTTTTCAATTTTGTTCGTGTGTAAATGGATCTTCTATAAGAGGTTAAATGTATATCATGATATTTCACAGGGTTTAAAAATATTTGTTACGATTATGTCTTTGCATGTTCCTATTTATGAGGATAAACTCATGCAAGATGAGTGGAAGTTGTTCTTTGGCTTCAAAGTACTCCATTATGTTGAAAATCCACGACTCGCCCGAAACAAGTATATAAAATTATGTTTAAAAATTCAACCATTGTACGAGATATTGATGCAAAAACAGATTGCTTATTTCTCCATGCACCAAAATTCAAAGATATTTTTTACCATAATATTGATCATTATGTCGTAATAGGTTAGATAATTTATGTTATAAAAGAATTGTGAATTTGCTAATATCCAGATTAATTAATTTTCAGTTCAACAGTTTATTATATGCTTCTCTTAGATTTAATTGGGGCTATTTCTGGCGTTGGATATTTACAAGTCGAGGTGACGAGTAATGGAATCGAAAGGAAGTACATGATATATTTTCATCTAATGGACGCTGAGTAAGTATACAATTCAAACTATTAGGTTTTGTGCTACGTCGAGGTTGGTGTATTGTATACATAAACTTATCAAATTTATTTGTGATATGCTCAAATTAATACCCTATTCAGATACTAAAGCAGTTGTCGTAGTATAGTTAGGGGTTGAATACAAGGACTCACAGAGACGCACAATAGATTATATAGACGAGAATTAAGCTAAGCAATTCATATGTAATTGAAAGCAGTGCGTAAATTAAACAAATTGTATTTCAGATGGGAGGGAATATAGGCTCAGGGTATTTCTCAGAAAATCAATGAATGCAGATAAACTAACTAGCATGATTCAGATTTAGCGCAGTTCTTGAACTCAAATCACTAAGGTATAATTAACCAACTGTCGTTGCGAGAATTATCTAAATCTAAATCCTAGGAATTCCAAATCTCTTTGCGAATCCTAAAGTCTAAATCAGCTTTAATATCAGGTTTGATATGCTCACAAATCAATTAAACCAAATCTCTTTGCGAATAATCAATTTGCTCACCTAAGGCTCTATCAGGTAATTAATCGCACTGTCGTGCCTAATCAATTATCCTAAGATCTAAGTTCCAGATTCGTCAACCTAGAATTAGCTTTGAACACAACCTAAGCGAAGAACTAATTCAGATGGTGAATCCCAAACAGATAATTAACCTAGCATTCAGGGAAATCCTTTATGAGAAAACCCTAAACCTAAAGTGGATCTACTCAGACATGGAAAATGAAACAATCAACATAACTGAATAAATCATCAATAGAATAATCAGAAAGGTTTAGAGATCTGATCTCAGACGAAGGGAGATTCAGACTTGTCTCTCTAAAGCCAAAGTTAAATTCAAAGTATAGAAAATAAAGCTTACAATAAAGCATAGCCATTAAAGTGGCTGTAAAACCTAATTATATAGTCTAAACACGATAACCCTTATGAGAACCCTGAACCTAAAGTGGATCTACTCAGACATGGAGAATGAAACAATCAACATAACTGAATAAATCATCAAATAAAACAGAAAGAGTAATAAGAGGGTTTTAAATCTGATCTCGGACGAAGGGAGTTTCAGATTTGTCTTCCTCACAAAACCAAAGTAAAATAAAGCATAGCCTCAACAGGTGGCTGTAAAATCCCTATAAATAACCTAAATCACGTTTTGGGGCTTCTTGTAAATATCAAAGTCTTCTGGACCAAGTTGTGATACAAGGATTTTGCAATCCAAAGAGGTATCAATACCCTCTAAATGATGTAGTAAGAGGTTATCGAATCCAATATTGGGAAATAGTCCTAACCACTAAGAATGCAAGGAACTTAATAAGTAAGTTGAGCTAATTAAAGGGAGTTTTGTGATTAAGTATCCAAATTAAACAAGTAAAACAACTAAGCAAGATGTAATCCAAATAATAAAAGCGGAACAAGAGATAAGGTTAATGATATAGGGTGATCCAAGTTCAATTAGTGGTGTTCATTTACTCAAGAAGCTAATCCCTAGGTAATAGATCTCTAATCTAGATTAGTTCTCTTTCAAGCAACTAATCACTATGCTAATTATCAAGTCCATTAGCAAATCATCATTTGTGGATTAACAATTAGCAAGCATTAAGAATCATAACAAGATCAACGAAAGATATACCCTAAACAACTAATGTCTTAGGTTAGGAACATAAATCTCTTGTCTAGTTTGGTCTTGGCATTTCATCAAACACTTGGTGTTCATGAAATGCCTTATGATCTAGACCCACTCTTTTAAGCTAGATCTAGCATTAGGGACTCTAGACAAGAAGGAATATAAGATTATCTAATCCTAAACACCACTAATCAAACCCTAGATCCCCCTAATCTACCTCATCCCAAGATCCTTAAGACTACTCACTAATCATCATGGGTTTAACAAATCCAAGGAAAGAAGTGTTAAAGCTCATGATCAAGATTATTGAATGATTAGAAAGTAGAAGATATATGGATTCAATCAAGAAAACAATACTCAAATTGTATCAATTTGGCGCCGTTGCCATATTGGGATTTGTTTTAACATTAAGGTTTAGGCTCTTTTTGAGATTAAGTTTTATTTCCTACAAAGTTACTAATCTTGTTTGCTTTCAATTGCTCTCTCTAAACCTATAGGTGCATGCATACACGATCTCGAGGCAACGACAATCTAGTTGGACCACGGGACGACATACATCGATTACAACGACGGTTTCGAACAAGAGAAGGACTTGTAAGACAGCAAGAAGTTGAGACCAACATGGATCACTATGAGAACGTTCCACTTGGGAACATCAATGAACCCATTCCCCACCAACGGAACGGTGGGAATGGGGATGGACACGGCAACAACCAAGGTGGTAATGGAAACCACCCCGCACAAGGTGGTAATGGAAACCACCCCGCACAAGGTGGTAATGGAAACCACCACGCACAAGGAGGGAACGCGCACAACGACCCTCTTCCACTCGCCCGACCAAGAGGTCCCAACCATCCACCTAGAGCTAGAAACGTTGTTGGAGAAGGTGATGCCGCTAATGCTCACCAAAACCGCCAAGGCATTCAAGCTCCACCGGTGGAGAATAACAACTTCGAGGTCAAACCGGGAGTTATCAACATGGTTCAAGCCAATAAATTTCATGGCTTGTCCATGGAAGATCCATTGGACCACATTGACCAATTTGACCGGATATGTGGTCTCACAAAAATCAATGGGGTCTCCGAAGATGGGTTCAAGCTTCGTCTCTTCCCATTCTCTTTGGGTGACAAGGCTCACCAATGGGAAAAGACCTTACCTCAAGGATCTATCACTTTGTGGGATGATTGCAAACGCACGTTTCTCGCCAAATTCTTCTCACCGGCTAGAACCGCCAAGCTTCGCAACGAGATCTCAAGTTTCACACAACGATCCAATGAGTCTTTCAATGAAGCTTGGGAGAGATTTAGAAGCTACACGTCTCAATGCCCACATCACGGCTTTAGCAACGCCTCTCTACTAAGCACACTCTACCGTGGTGCTTTACCTAAGATCCGTATGCTACTTGACACGGCATCTAACGGGAACTTCTTGGCTAAAGACGTTGAGGAAGCAATGGAGCTTGTCGAGAATTTGGCCCAAAGTGACGGTACCTATGGCGACGACTATGACCGTGCCACAAGGACCACTAGTGACTTTGAGGAGAACAAACGGGCCAAAGACATGAAAGCTCTAAACGAAAAGTTGGACAAAATACTAATGTCTTCCCAAAAGACGGTCAACTTTGTGGATGCTTATGATGAGAACCAAGGTTACTATCAAGAGGAGAACGTAGACATGAACACTCAAGAGGAGGTTAACTATGTGGGGAACCAAGGGAACTTCCAAAATCAAGGGAATTACCAACGTCAAGGTTTCAACCAAAACTATCGGAACCACCCAAACTTCTCCTACCGGAACACAAATGTGGAAAACCCACAAGATCAAGTCTACCCTAGCCAACCTACTCAACCTCAAGGAGCCCCACAAAAACAGTTTCAACCACAAGGGCAAGCTTCTAATACCAACAATCAAGCCTTTGTCCCAAGGAATCAATTCCAAGGGAACCAAGGTGGATTTCAACAAAAAGCTCCACCCGGTTTTCAAGCACCTACGTCTCAACCGAAAGAACTTGATTTGAGTTCCATGTTTCAACAACTTCTTAAGGGACAAGCAGAGATCCATACAAAGGTGGATTGCTCTTACAATGACCTCAACACGAAAATTGAAGCTTTGAACTCGAAGGTGAAACACATGGAGAACAAAAGTATGGCTTCCTCTTCGCGCCCACAAGGTCAACTACCGGGCAAATCCGAAGCGAATCCCAAGGAGTATGTCAATGCAATAACTTTGCGAAGTGGCACGCTCTTGCCGACAAGAGAAGCCCCTTCTCCCATCAATGCGGACATTGAGGACCAAAGTGGGGGGGTGGAACATCAAGAGGATGAGATAGTAAAGGAACACGAAGGGATTGAAGAAGTCGAGAAGATTAAGCCTAAAGTTGTTAGCGCTCAAGAGAAGCCAAAGAAGAGTGTGTTCATCCCAAAGCCATATGTCCCAAAGCTACCTTTTCCGGGTCGTTTCAAGAAACAACTCATGGACAAGTATAAGGCTATTTTTGATAGGCAAATGGAGAAAGTGGAACTCACAATGCCTTTGGTGGATGCATTTCTACTTGTCCCCCAATATGCCAAGTTTTTGAAAGATGCGGTTAATGAAAGAGCCAAGGAGATGGAATCCATGGTCATTCTAACTCATGAATGTAGTGCCATTATCCAAAAGAAGATGGTACCCAAGAAGCTAGGAGACCCGGGATCCTTTACCTTGCCTTGTGCTCTTGGACCTCTAGCCTTCAATCATTGCTTATGTGATCTTGGAGCAAGTGTGAGCCTCATGCCATTCTCGGTAGCTAAGAGATTAGGCTTCACGCGCTACAAAGCTTGCAACATCTCTCTAATATTGGCGGATAGGAGTGTGAGGGTCCCTATTGGTCTACTTGAGGATCTACCAATTGTGGTGAAGGATTTCATCGTCCCCACGGACTTTGTAGTTCTTGAAATGGATGAGGAACCAAAAGACCCTCTTATCTTTGGTAGACCGTTCCTAGCAACCGCGGGAGCAATAATCGACGTAAGGAAGGGCAAGATAGATCTCCATTTGGGTAAAGGGGAAGTGCTTGAGTTTGACATCAACAAAGTAATGAAGAAGCCCACTATAGACGGGCAATGTTTCTACATCGAGACCATGGACGAGTTGGCCGATGAATTACTTGAAGAAATGAGAGTGGAAGATGGGTTAGAAGTGGTTTTGACAAAGGAGCACGGTGATCATGGTTTTTTGAGCAAGGAGAGTCAAGGCTATGAACTTCTCATGGATTCTCATAAGCCGGTCGACAAGGACACCACGTTTATTGAGTTGTGCATCCGGGGTGCCACGGTTCAAGAAGAGTTCGTTCTAGCATTCAAAGAGACTAGCAATGGTAAGACTAGTTTTGAGGAGGACGATTGGAGCGAGCTCAAGGCCCCAAAGGTGGACCTAAAGCAACTTCCCGCGGGATTAAGGTATGCGTTCTTAGGTCTGAATGAGTCTTACCCGGTTATCGTGAACGAGAGTCTAGATGAAAACGAACTATCCTCCCTTCTTGTGGAACTTAGGAAGTATAGGAAGGCAATTGGCTATTCTTTAGATGATATCAAGGGTATTTCCCCAAGTTTGTGCACGCATAGAATCCATTTAGAGGATGAATCGAGGACCTCTATTGAACATCAAAGAAGGTTAAACCCTAATTTGAAAGATGTTGTAAAGAGAGAGATTCTTAAGCTCTTGGACGCGGGCATTATCTATCCAATATCGGATAGTACGTGGGTCTCCCCGGTTCATTGTGTGCCTAAGAAAGGGGGGATGACGGTTGTTAGAAATGACAAGAATGAGATGATTCCTACTAGGACGATAACCGGGCATAGGATGTGCATTGACTATAGGAAGTTGAACTCATCTACTCGAAAAGATCATTTCCCGTTACCTTTCATAGATCAAATGCTTGAACGTCTCGCTAATCATCCTTTTTATTGTTTCCTAGACGGTTATTCGGGGTTCTTTCAAATACCCATACACCCGAATGACCAAGAGAAAACCACCTTCACATGCCCTTACGGTACCTTCGCATATCGAAGGATGCCGTTTGGGTTGTGTAATGCTCCCGCAACTTTCCAACGTTGCATGATGTCCATTTTTTCCGATCTTATTGAGGACATGGTAGAGGTCTTTATGGACGACTTCTCCGTGTATGGATCTTCCTTTGGTGTTTGCTTGTCTAATCTTTGTAGGGTCTTGCAACGATGCGAAGAAGCAAACTTGGTGCTCAATTGGGAGAAGTGCCATTTTATGGTACGAGAAGGGATCGTGCTAGGACACAAGATTTCCGAGAAGGGCATAGAGGTGGACAAAGCCAAGATTGAGGTGATGGTTAGTTTGGAGCCGCCTAAGACGGTCAAAGACATCCGGTCTTTCTTGGGTCATGCGGGTTTCTACCGAAGGTTCATCAAGGATTTTTCAAGGATTACTAGACCCCTCTCCCGGTTGCTTTGCAAGGAGGTCGAGTTTGTGTTTGATGAGGAGTGCATGGGAGCATTCCTAGAGATAAAGAAAGCGTTGATTAGCGCCCCTATAGTCCAAGCACCGGATTGGGACCTTCCGTTTGAAATCATGTGTGATGCTAGCGACTATGCGGTTGGAGCCGTTTTGGGTCAAAAGAAAGACAAGAAGACCAATGTGATCTACTATGCTAGTAGAACTCTAGATGATGCTCAAACTAGGTATGCAACCACGGAGAAGGAGTTGTTGGCCGTAGTCTTTGCCATGGAGAAGTTTAGATCTTATGTTGTGGGTTCAAGGGTGATTGTCTACACCGATCACGCGGCTTTAAGATACATTCATGCAAAGAAGGACACGAAACCGAGGTTATTACGTTGGATCTTGCTACTCCAAGAATTCGATTTGGAGATAGTAGACAAGAAAGGGATAGAGAACGGAGTGGCGGATCACTTGTCTAGGATGAGGATAGAAGACCTCGTCCCCATTGAAGACAAGCTTCCCGAAGAAAGTCTCATGGTTGTGAAGGTATTGAGAAGAGGGGTTGAAGCCGTGAATGGTATGGAGGAAGCTAGCGGTCTACAAGATGAAAAGCTACCATGGTTTGCGGATCTAGTCAACTACCTAGTTTGCGGGAAGGAACCGCCTTTGGATGGGTATAAGAAGAGGAAGTTCTTCCACGACGTTACTAGATACTATTGGGATGAGCCCTACTTGTACAAGTTGTGTTCGGATGGGTTGTATAGGAAGTGCGTAGCGGAAGAAGAAGTGCAAGGGATCCTACTCTATTGTCACGGGTCAAGCTATGGCGGGCATCACGCATCCTACAAAACCGCTACAAAGGTCTTGCAATGCGGTTTTTGGTGGCCTTCGTTATTCAAGGATGCACATACCTTTGTCTCCACGTGTGATGCATGCCAAAGGAAAGGGAATATTGGGAGGAGAGATGAGATGCCCCAAAACCCAATCCTTGTGGTGGAGATGTTTGACGTGTGGGGCATCGACTTTATGGGACCTTTCCCGTCATCATATGGTAACCAATACATATTGGTGGCGGTCGATTACGTCTCCAAATGGGTAGAAGCCATTGCAAGCCCGACTAACGATGCCAAGGTCGTTCTAAAACTGTTCAAATCCGTAATCTTCCCAAGGTTCGGAGTTCCAAGAGTGGTCATTAGTGATGGGGGTAGCCATTTCATCAACAAGGTGTTTGAAAGCTTACCAAGGAAGCACGGTGTGAAGCATAAGGTAGCAACGCCTTATCATCCTCAAACGAGTGGCCAAGTAGAAGTGTCAAACCGACAAATCAAGGCCATACTTGAGAAGACGGTTGGGGGTTCAAGGAAGGATTGGGCCAACAAGTTGGATGATGCTTTATGGGCATACCGGACCGCCTTTAAGACACCTATAGGGACTACACCATTCAACTTGCTTTATGGGAAGTCATGCCATCTACCGGTTGAGTTGGAATACAAGGCCCTATGGGCGGTGAAGCTACTTAATTTCGACATCAAGACCGCACAAGAGAGGCGGTTGATCCAACTTCACGAGTTAGAGGAGATTAGGCTCGACGCCTATGAGAGCTCGAGAATCTACAAGGAGAGGACCAAAGCATTCCACGACAAGAGGATTGTGCACAAGGACTTCAAGGTTGGGGACCTAGTGTTGGTAATCAATTCCCGATTGAAGCTCTTTCCCGGGAAACTCAAGTCGAGGTGGTCGGGTCCGTTTGAGGTTAAGGAAGTGAGGCCGTATGGGGCCGTTGTGCTTGTTAACAAAGAAGGCCAAGATTTCATTACAAACGGCCAAAGACTCAAACCCTATCGGGTAGATCAGAGCATCGAGAAGGGAGGATCAATCCCCCTCGATGATGTCCCTCTAGCTTGAGAGCGGTAACAAACGTCGAACTTAGTGACGTTAAACAAAGTGCTCTTGGGAGACACCCCAAGCTTATCATTGTACATACTTTCTTTTTGTTTATCTTATTTTTCTATCTTGCTAGATCTTTTTGATGTTTTTGTTGAGTTTGCATAGGGGTTCAAAGGCAAAAAGGAGGATACCTAGGTGTGACACCGAGTGTCGATCGATACCAGGTGAAACACCGAGTATCGATCGACACCGAGTAGTGAAATAGCCATGCTGAGTAATACGAGGGACCAATATCGACGTCACAGGTTGGTGCCACAGCTCGGTATCCTGACAGGGGAAAAACTTCCTTAACACCGAGCAGTGACACCGAAGAGTGTCCTCGGTATTGATCAATACCGAGCAGCGATACCGAGGAGTGTCCTCGGTATCGATCGATACCTACTAGTGAAACACCGAGTATCGATCGACATGCGCCCAAAATTCGGACCCAACCCAGGTAGGATCCGACCCGACCCAGGTAAGTCTTCTTCTTCTTTAAGTTTTGTCGCGACCAGCCCTCTTTTCCCAGCCAATTTTCGCGATTCAAAGAGCAAAAATTATCCCCATCTCCCTCTTTTCTCAACCAAATTTGGTGATTCAAAACTCTATAATCTCGATTTTCACTGCTCTTTTTGGATTTATCATCATTTCAAGCATCTAATCCAAATTCCCCAAGGTATTATTCATCTAATTTTTGAAAACCATAATTTTGTTCTTGAAGAAACATTGCTTGAATATGGTTTGATATTGTGGTTCATTTGTGCAAATACCTTGGGGATGGTTTATCTATGCTCAAACTTGATGATTCATATAAGAAATTGGGATTTTGAGAAATTGGGATTTTGAGAATTAGGGATTGTGAATTGGGATAATTTGTTTGTTAGGTGCGAATTGTGACCTTCGTTCATTGCTCTAAGGTCATCTTTTGGTAATCCCTTGTTGATTTGATAAGGAATTGTGCCTATGCTCATGAATACTCTCAAGCATATTTGTAGGTACAATGTCGGACAAGGGAGCTCCATCGACACGGGCACGGACCAAGGTTTCAACCAAAGGGAAAGGAATTGCCCAAGCTACGGC
>PKML01043579.1:54789-67726 GCA_002933935.1 Eutrema yunnanense | reverse complement strand
GTGATCTTAATTTTTTTTGTTTCTTACCGGTGTATTGTATTTGAAGTAATTTTATGTATAATATATTATACATATTTATAACCATAACAATATTTATTACATTTATATTTAATTCAGATATATTTTATGTAACGCTTTTCCCATTCAACCATATATTTTGAACCGCTTGATCCGCATTTGTTTCGCCTAATCCGCCTGATCCGCACTTGATCCGTCTGATCTGCTTGAACCTCTTGATCTGCACTGCCTGATCTGCACCGCCTGATCCGCTTTCTCCATTCAGAGCCTAAATGGGAAGATAGGATTGGTGGATTATATGGATCGACGACGATGGTTATTTCATTAGACAATAATTTAATTTAAATGATAAAATTGATTAGTTTGTAAGTAATCCTTATTGGTTACTGAAAATAACACAAAGGAATGTCTTTGCACATTGTTGGGGACAAATAATTTGGACCGGCAAATCACATGATGACACGTGCCATATTAGAATAGATATGGCCACTTATCCTAAAAGTATGCCACTTAGAGGGAGTGCGTTACAAGGCTAGGTGGTCGAACTATATGACATGTTATGTGCAACCACTTTTTTCTAAAACCACTGCCCGAATGGCGGAAGTGGGAAGTAAGGAGATGAGTGATCCCAATATGAAAGTGAGTAGCCTTTTCCTGAGTCCGTCAACTCGTGCCACGTAATCTGGAGAGTGTTGTAGTAGGGAGATGAGTGATTCAACATAATCTGGTCGAACTATATGACATGTTATGTGCAACTGATATATCATGGTTTTTACCCTATTTAAGCCATGGTATAAGTCCTTTTATAGAGTCTTTTCTAGTATTTTGGAGTCTTTTAGAGTTTTTTGCAGGTTTTAGCACATTTGGAGTATTCTTGGAGATATTGGAGTTTCTGGAGCATTCTGGAGCGAAACTGAAGTCTGCTGGCTAAATACCCGATTTCACGTCCAGTATCGATCGATACCCCCTGGTATCGATCGGGTATCGATCGATACCCATCGAAGCAGATTTCAAAGTCGCGACTTAATGAAGGTTTGAAGAATTGCAAAAGTGCCCAGAAGTCTCTGATAATTACAAGAAGACCCCAAATCGTGTTTTAGGTTATAAATAGGATTTTACAGCCATTGTTTAGGCTATGCCTTTTTATGTTTTGATTTTACTTTGGTTTTGAGCAAGTCTGATTTCCCTTCGTCCGAGATCAGATCTCAAGAACCCTTTGTTATTATTCTATTGATGATTTATTCATACATATTGATTGTTTCATTCTCTATGTCTGAGTAGATCCACCTTAGGTTTAGGGTTTTCTCATAAAGGATTTCTCTGAATGCTAGGTTGATTATCTGTTAGGATTCACCATCTGAATTAGTTCTTCGCCTTAGGTTGTTCTCAAAGCTAATTCTAGGTTGACGAATCTGGAAGTTAGATCTTTAGATAATTGATTAGGCACGACAGTGCGATTAATTACCTGATAGAACCTAGGTGAGCAAATTGATTATTCGCAAAGAGATTTGGTTTAATTGATTTGTGAACATATCAAACCTGATTTTAAAGCTGATTTAGACTTTAGGATTCGCAAAGAGATTTGGAATTCCTAGGATTTAGATTTAGATAGTTTTCGCAACGACAGTTGGTTAACTATACTTTAGTGATTTGAGTTCTAGAACTGCGCTTAATCTGAATCATGTTAGTTAATTTAGCTGCATTCATTGATTTCCTGAGAAAACCCTGGGCCTATATTCTCTCCATTGATTTAAAACTCTTTTAAATTCTGCATTGTTTTTAATTACATCTGTTTCGCCTAGCGTAATTCAGCATCTAGAATCTATTGTGTGTTTCCGTGAGTCCTTGTGTTCGACCCCTAGCTATACTGCGATTACTGCTTTAGTACTGTTAGGGTATTAAATTGAGCATATCAGCAACCACTTTTTTTTTCTAAAACCACTGCCCGAATGGTGGAAGTGGGAAGTAAGAAGATGAGTGATCCCAATATGAAAGTGAGTAGCCTTTTCCTGAGTCCGTCAACTCGTGCCACGTAATTTGGAGATTGTTGTAGTAGGGAGATGAGTGATTCAACATAAACATGTTTGCTCCCCAACTACTCCGACAGAAACCAGACAGCAATGCCCGAGAAGGTAAGATCATAACAATCGGATAGCAATAAGGATAACCCGATTCCCTTCACAAGGGCATCATGAAAGGTAAAATAAGATATTCAATATACACAGAGATATTTTTAAACGTTTTCCCTCCATAAATGATATGTTATATTTCAAAATATTCGCGTCTAAGATTTAGTAAAAGATTCGCACTACACTGTTTCAGGGAAAAATGCAGAAGAAAGTGACATGTCAAAGAGTCTATGGAAAAGCATAGCATGTGGCGATCTGACCAAGGTACGGACCTCTGAAGTAAGGTACGAACCCCTGAAGCAAGGCACGAACGACTCAGCATGGGACGGAACCGTTTGTTGACAGGCATTGGCGCATAATATAAAGCCCTAGAGTGCACCGTACTAGGTTCCAGCTCAGAAGATAAAGCACTCAAGTGAACCGTACTAGGTTCTAACTCAGAAGATCCATGACATGGCCCAGCATACGAAAATATGACTCGAGCCAGGAACACTCTATAAAATTCTATGCACTCCCCGGAGGCAAGGGGACAAATCTCTTTTCTCTAATTCGCACTATACACTCACAACTATTTTGTTCTCCCTAAATACATTACTACTCTCGGAGTCTCTGGTAGTCGAAAGACATTCATATTTCGGCTGATTATTGGCTGGAATCACCCAAAATATCTCATCTCCTACCACTTATTCACCTAAAAGCACCTCTTAAATCCCATGTGCAACCACTTTTTTTCTAAAACCACTGCCCGAATGGTGGAAGTGGGAAGTAAGGAGATGAGTGATCCCAATATGAAAGTGAGTAGCCTTTTCCTGAGTCCGTCAACTCATGCCACGTAATTTGGAGATTGTTGTAGTAGAGAGATGAGTGATTCAACATAAACATGTTTGCTCCCAACTACTCCGAGAGAAACCAGATAGCAATGCCCGAGAATGTAAGATCATAACAATCGGGTAGCAATACCCGAAAAGGTAAGGATAACCCGATTCCCTTCACAAGGGCATCATGAAAGGTAAAATAAGATATTCAATATACACAGAGATATTTTTAAACGTTTTCCCTCCATAAATGATATGTTATATTTCAAAATATTCGCGTCTAAGATTTAGTAAAAGATTCGCACTACACTGTTTCAGGGAAAAATGCAGAAGAAAGTGACCTGTCAAAGAGTCTATAGAAAAGCATAGCATGTGGCGATCCAACCAAGGTACGAACCCCTGAAGTAAGGTACGAACTCCTGAAGCAAGGCACGAACGACTCAGCATGGGACGGAACCGTTTGTTGACAGGCATTGGCGCATAATATAAAGCACTCAAGTGCACCGTACTAGGTTTTAGCTCGGAAGATAAAGCACTCAAGTGAACCGTACTAGGTTCTAACTCAGAAGATCCATGACATGGCCCAGCATACGAAAATATGACTCGAGCCAGGAACAGTCTATAAAAGTCTATGCACTCCCCGGAGGCAAGGGGACAAATCTCTTTTCTCTAATCCGCACTATACACTCACAACTATTTTGTTCTCCCTAAATACCTTACTACTCTCGGAGTCTCTGGTAGTCGAAAGACATTCATATTTCGGCTGATTATTGGCTGGAATCACCCAAAATATCTCATCTCCTACCACTTCTTCACCTAAAAGCACCTCTTAAATCCCATGTGCAACCACTTTTTTTCTAAAACCACTGCTCGAATGGTGGAAGTGGGAAGTAAGGAGATGAGTGATCCCAATATGAAAGTGAGTAGCCTTTTCCTGAGTCCGTCAACTCATGCCACGTAATTTGGAGATTGTTGTAGTAAGGAGATGAGTGATTCAACATAAACATGTTTGCTCCCCAACTACTCCGAGAGAAACCAGACAGCAATGCCCGAGAAGGTAAGATCATAACAATCGGGTAGCAATACCCGAAAAGGTAAGGTTAACCCGATTCCCTTCACAAGGGCATCATGAAAGGTAAAATAAGATATTCAATATACACAGAGATATTTTTAAACGTTTTCCCTCCATAAATGATATGTTATATTTCAAAATATTCGCGTCTAAGATTTAGTAAAAGATTCGCACTACACTGTTTTAGGGAAAAATGCAGAAGAAAGTGACCTGTCAAAGAGTCTATGGAAAAGCATAGCATGTGGCGATCCGACCAAGGTACGAACCCCTGAAGTAAGGTACGAACTCCTGAAGCAAGGCACGAACGACTCAGCATGGGAAGAAACCGTTTGTTGACAGGCATTGGCGCGTAATATAAAGCACTCAAGTGCACCGTACTAGGTTCCAGCTCAGAAGATAAAGCACTCAAGTGAACCGTACTAGGTTCTAACTCAGAAGATCCATGACATGGCCCAGCATATGAAAATATGACTCGAGCCAGGAACAGTCTATAAAAGTCTATGCACTCCCCGGAGGCAAGGGGACAAATCTCTTTTCTCTAATCCGCACTATACACTCACAACTATTTTGTTCTCCCTAAATACCTTACTACTCTCGGAGTCTCTGGTAGTCGAAAGACATTCATATTTCGGCTGATTATTGGCTGGAATCACCCAAAATATCTCATCTCCTACCACTTCTTCACCTAAAGGCACCTCTCAAATCCCATGTGAAACCACTTTTTTTCTAAAACCACTGCCCGAATGGTGGAAGTGGGAAGTAAGGAGATGAGTGATCCCAATATGAAAGTGAGTAGCCTTTTCTTGAGTCCGTCAACTCATGCCACTAATTTGGAGATTGTTGTAGTAGGGAGATGAGTGATTCAACATAAACATGTTTGCTCCCCAACTACTCCGAGAGAAACCAGACAGCAATACCCGAGAAGGTAAGATCATAACAATCGGGTAGCAATACCCGAAAAGGTAAGGATAACCCGATTCCCTTCACAAGGGCATCATGAAAGGTAAAATAAGATATTCAATATACACAGAGATATTTTTAAACGTTTTCCCTCCATAAATGATATGTTATATTTCAAAATATTCGCGTCTAAGATTTAGTAAAAGATTTGCACTACATTGTTTCAGGGAAAAATGCAGAAGAAAGTGACCTGTCAAAGAGTCTATGGAAAAGCATAGCATGTGGCGATCCGACCAAGGTATGAACCCCTGAAGTAAGGTACGAACCCATGAAGCAAGGCACGAGCGACTCAGCATGGGACGGAACCGTTTGTTGACAGGCATTGGCGCATAATATAAAGCACTCAAGTGCACCGTACTAGGTTCCATCTCAGAAGATAAAGCACTCAAGTGAACCGTACTAGGTTCTAACTCAGAAGATCCATGACATGGCTCAGCATACGAAAATATGACTCGAGCCAGGAACACTCTATAAAAGTCTATGCACTCCCCGGAGGCAAGGGGACAAATTTCTTTTCTCTACTCCGCACTATAAACTCACAACTATTTTGTTCTCCCTAAATACCTTACTACTCTCGGAGTCTCTGGTAGTCGAAAGACATTCATCTTTCGGCTGATTATTGGCTTGAATCACCCAAAATATCTCATCTCCTACCACTTCTTCACCTAAAATCACCTCTTAAATCCCATATACTTTGTGGATCCACCAAAAAACGGATCCAAAGTCACTTAATCATTCTTCTTTGTTTTCCGACTCTTTTCGGACCCGACGCCAAAACTGTTGTCCTTCTATCTCCTGTTTATTGACTTGAGCATCGAAGAGTCCTCAGAACCCCCCCCNGTGTTTTACAGGCTCTTAATGCCTTGTTTTTTTTGTAGGAGATTTGCTTCCCAAGCGGACGAAAAATCCCCGAAATAATTTGGCGGTAGGAGGAAAAATATTTATCTCCAAAGTAAACAAAATGGAATGGACGACGGGATTCGAGAAGCGTCCACATGGCTTGGGAACCGCCACTAACAGAAGAGCCACCGTCGGCCTGTTCGAAGAGCCACCAGTATATGATCTACAGATCGAGCCATAGACAACATGATGGATGGAGTGTGAGAAACAACAAGGTCAGGAATAAACGGTGCACCGCCGAAGATATCACAGCCAAAAGAGAAGAGGTGAGAAACCCGACGAGTCAACTCAAGGAAAGCCCAAAGGCGACTTAGACCAACGGGAAAACACGGTAGGCGGTACGTGACATGAGGAAGCTCCTGGGCTCGCCTAGATAAGGCTCAACAGGAAAGCATGGCTAAAAAGCCCAAGTGGGTCGCAAGATGTTGGGAAATGCCAAGCCACTCTCTTGGGCTTGAATTTTGAGGCCCAACGGAAGAGAATAGGTAGTAAGAAAAAGCGGCAAAGCAACATAAACTCAAGTATAGAAAACATCTAGAACCAGAGGAAAATTTCAGTAGGCTAACAAACATAAGACATTACAAAATGGAGAAAAAAGAAAGGGCCACGACAAACAAAAATGACGGAAGAAGCGAAAGGCATACTCAACTAGAAGAAGAAGAACGACGCCGCTTGTTCCCACATGAGCTATATGGGATGTCCTTCCCCGCATCATTCTCTTTGGTAACACACCTCTGGGCCTCGTCAGAGGCACGAGCCGCCGCAAAATTTTGCTTTGATTGAACTAACGCGTAAGTCAACCTGGTAATCACATGTCAAAATTTGTCGTTGGCATCTTCCAAACGGCCGACGCGGCGACCAAGGGACAAGACCCTATATGCAAGCCAGTATCTTCTTTGGGGAGCGAAGCTACCCCAGACACAAGGAAGGTGATTCGCAAACATAAGACAAGGGAAGCGTAAAAACCTTCAAAACGCACATCTCCCGAGGAATCAAGGTTAATCATAAGTAACAAGCGTACGCAATACCTGAAAGGGTCTAGGAGGAGGAACCAAGGAAGAAGGGTCACCGATCTGATTGGAAACCGTCTGAAAATGGCGTGGGGAGGCTGCAAATATGTGCCAATGAGGATCGACGAAGAGGGATCGGAAGTGAGCCTAAGCTTCGAACAATGGTGCCAAAGATTCTACAAATCATGGAGCAGGGAGACGGGGTTCGAAGATTAAAAGAAAAAGAAAAGTACCAAGGGACAAACATACATGACGAAATAAAAGGACGACTAGGAGTCGATCCCAGGGAATTATGTGCCACGATTCCATGATACAGTAGAAAGTGAAAGTCCCGGAGGTGGTCAGGGATAGAGAACAACTCCTCAGGAAATGGAGGAAACGGAGGTCGGATCACCTTACATGAACCTACATGTACAAAAGAGGTAATAGATAAAGACGGGTCACTAAGACTGAGAATCCTGAAATCGAAGAAAATGGGGGACTGAAGACACTTCGTAGAGTTCAGTCAAAGAGAAAATTAGAAGGGCCGCGAGATCGAATGAGGAAGAAGTTACCAACATCCAAGGGAGATTCCAGCCACACCGGCACGTCGACATGCTTCACTGTTTTTCGAAAGGGAGTCAGGTGGTAGCAGCGTGACCCCTCTTCCACCTTGTCAAGGCGATAGGCGCTAAGAACCCGAAATTCATATCCCAGCCAGGTCAGATAGGACTTGCAGGGAAT
Organism: Eutrema yunnanense; assembly: GCA_002933935.1. NCBI lineage: Eukaryota > Viridiplantae > Streptophyta > Magnoliopsida > Brassicales > Brassicaceae > Eutrema > Eutrema yunnanense. Next base: position 60,099 of record PKML01043579.1, on the reverse strand, counting down.
GAATCGTGCCCCACGCACAAAGGATGAGTTGGCTCGGGATGATTGCCGCTTCCCGACATAGCTCCGCCATAACATGGGATAATTGATAGTGGAAGCCGACCTGGAAGGAAGATGTAGACACGACAGTAAGGTCATGCGTGGGATATCTGGGATGACTCCCCGGTGCGGGAAGCACGACGTCGCCTTTTGGAATTTTGGGACATACCAAAGACCAAACGAGTTCGCATAAATTACGGGGTCTAGATGCAGTGGAGGAGGAAGAAGAAAGCATCAGTGCTAGCAGGCAAAAAAGGAAAAACATGTAGAAAAGAAGTTTTGAAAGGGAAAATCAAGAAACGACAACCGAGCTTGAAATCTGAAGGTGGGAAGTAGAGACGCTAAAGGAAAAAGAGACGACTTTTATTGAAACATCACAGAGAAGACGAATCGGGGAAAGCTGAGGGGTTGGTGCGCTTAACCGCCATAGAGGAGACACATGGAGGGTTATCCACAGGAAGCATGTGAAGAGGAGATAACTCAAGCATGCATCAAAGGGTCGCGAGGCGGGATAAAACTCGTGTCGGATACATAACGGGGTAAAACCTAACGAGTCCCATGAATGGGCTTGATTAGGCCATCAAGAAGAAGAGGACTTTACTTGGAGCGTAAAGAGCTATAGAAGAAATGGGCCCAGTGAAGAGGCCCACTTGAGGGAAATGAGTACAACAACAACCGAAACTTCAACAACAACAATCAGCAAGGTGGGTACAAGTTTGAGGGGAATCAATCTGGTTTTGGAACAAAACAATTTACTCAGAAACCACTCCAGAGCAGCGATTTCACTCGCAATTATGGGAACTCTTCGTACCAACCAATCTCTCCAAAGTCCACAGAGAATAAGATGGAATCCATGCTTGAACAACTTCTTCAGGGACATCAGAAGTTGCAAGTGGATTTCAATGGGAAGTTTGACTCTCTGTACATTGATCTGAATGGGAAAATTGAAGCTATCAACCAGACCCAGAGGAAGCTGGAAACTCATGTAGCTCATACAGCAGCAGCTGTGACAAGGTAGGAAGGTTTTCTTCCAGGGAAAACTGAGAATCCAAGGGCACACATCAATGCCATCACCTTGAGGAGTGGAAAAGAGGTGATTACAGGAGTGAAGAACATCCCAATTGCAGAGAATCTCGTCGATCTTGCTGAAGAAGATGATTGGGATTCTGAAAACCCCCAGGTATCGATCGATACCAGCCAGCATCGATCGATACCAGCCCAGACACCTAGACGAGAGGATCCCAAATCCCGTGTATCGATCGACACTCCTCTAGTGTCGGTCGATGCTGAGACACATATCGAGAAGGAGCCCGAGATTGTCAAGAAAAGGGTGTATAAACCCAAAATGCCTTATCCTATGCCTCCTAAGATGACAAAGAAGGAATTGGAGGACGCCATATGCAAAGCTATGCTGGATAAGTTGGTTGTGGAGCTTCCTTTTGTTGATGCTATTAAGTCTTCTCCAGCTTTCAAGAGGTATGTAAAGAAGATGGTGTCTAGCAATGTGAACCTTGAGGAATGTGTCATGATGATTACAGCTGAGTGCAGTGCGATTCTACTCAACAAAATTCCCAAGAAGCTACCAAACCCAGGGAGTTTTGTTTTGGATTGCACTATCTTCACAGAGAGATTCGAGCGTGCTCTCTGCGATATTGGGTCGAGTGTGAACCTTATGCCACACTCAGTTGCCAAGCGAATGGGGATGACAGATTTCCAGTCTACAAGGATTTCGCTGGTACTTGCTGATCGCTCAGTGCGACTTCCAGAGGGACTACTCGAAGATGTCCCAATCAAGATTGGGAATTGCTTGATCCCAACATATTTCATCGTTCTGAAGTACGATGCTGAGCCTAAGGATCCTCTTATCATGGACAGACCGTTCCTTGCAACTGCTGCAGCCTTGATTGACTGCAGGAATGGACATATAGCTCTCAACATCGGTGACTTGGTAATGTCCTTTAACATGGAAAAGATGATGAAGAGGCCAACCATCGATGGGCAGACGTTCTATGTGCACCTTCAGTGACATAGCTGAGGAGTACTTCCTAGAGATGCACCCTGATGATCCACTTGAGAGAGCATTGGTCTGTTCGGCCACTTCAGAGGTCCATTTGTGTGATGATACTGCTGGATACTCGAAGATGCTCGATTCAGCATCACCAGTATCAATCGATACCCCTTTAGTATCGGTCGATATCCTGCGGCCAGAAAGAGAGTTGGCCGAGAGTTCTAAGCAAGTTGCTGGGCTTGGGGGATTGGAGTGCAGAGAATGCTCATAAGGTCGAGCTAAAGCCACTCCCACCAAATCTGAGGTATAGTTTTCTTGGCCCTAATTCTACATACCCAGTGATTGTTAATGCTTATTTGAACAACACTGAGAATGCCTTACTGCTGAGCAAGTTGCGCAAGTATCGCAAAGCTCTTGGCTATTCTCTTGCTGACATTTCAGGTATAGCACCAGACTTGTGCATGCATCGGATTCACCTAGAGGATGAGTCTAAGTCTTCGATTGAGTGCCAGAGGAGGCTGAATCCGAACCTGAATGAAGTGGCCAGGAAGGAAGTAATAAAACTTTTGGAAGCAGGGATTATTTATGCCATCTCAGATAGTTCTTGGGTTAGTCCAGTTCACGTTGTGCCTAAGAAATGAGGCATAACAGTGGTGAAAAACGAGAAGGATGAGCTGATCCCTACAAGGACAATCACTGGTCACATGATGTGTATTGACTACAGAAAGTTGAATGCGGCTACAAGGAAGGATCACTTCCCATTGCCATTCATTGACCAGATGCTGGAGAGGTTAGCGAGTCACCCATACTACTGTTTTCTCGATGGGTACTCAGGCTTTTTCCAGATTCTTATACATCCAGAAGACCAGGGGAAGATGACTTTTACATGTCCATTTGGATTATGTAACGCTCCAACGACCTTGCAGCGACGCATGATGTCGATTTTCACAGACATAACTGAGGAGTTTATGGAGGTGTTCATGGATGACTTTTCAGTGTATGGATCGTCATTCAAGGGTTGTCTGGATAACTTGTGTAAGGTGCTTCAATGACGAGGAGAAGCATCTAGTTTTTAACTGGGAGAAGTGCCACTTCATGGTACAAGATGGCATTGTTCTTGGGCACAAGGTTTCTAAGGCAGGGGTCAAAGTTGATAAAGCTAAGATTCAAGTCATGACGAGCCTGCAACCTCCACGATCTATTTCTGAGATACGAAGCTTCCTTGGTCATGTTGGGTTTTACAGGAGGTTCATCAAGGATTTTTCTAAGCTCGTACGTCCACTCACAACCCTGTTATGTAAGGAAGTCAAATTTGACTTCACATATGATTGCCTTGCAGCCTTCGAGGAGATTAAGAAGGCATTGGTGAGTGCTCATATTGTCCAACCACCTGATTGGAGTTTACCTTTTGAAGTTATGTGCGATGCAAGTGATTTTGCTGTTGGAGCTGTGTTGGGCCAGAGGAAAGACAAGAAACTCCATGCTATTTATTATGCCAGCATGATGTTGGATGATGCTCAGCGAAATTACACCACCACTGAGAAAGAGTTACTTGCAGTTCTTTTCTCTTTTGAGAAATTTTGGTCCTAATTGATTGGGAGCAAGGTTATTGTTCACACACACCATGCTGCTCTCAAATACCTGCTGAAGAACAAGGACCTCAAGCCTCTTCTATGCCGATGGGTTCTTTTGCTCCAAGGGTTCGACATCGAGATCAAAGACAAGAAAGGAGTTGAGAATGGCGTTGTTGACCACTTATCGCGATTACAGGTCAATGAAGTCGTACCTATTGATGATTTCTTGCCAGAGGAGGGTATTTACTTCATTGAAGCTCAGCTTCAAGACGTTTGTCCCGAAAATCTGCAATTATCACGAATGCACACTTTCAGTATCGATCGATACTCACCTAGTATCGGTCGATACCCGACGCGATTTGAACATGTTCTGCCTGCAGAGCACTTCTACTCTTATGACGTCTATCTAGCTGCTGTATCTAGTCCTGCACGACCATGGTACGCTGACATTGCTAACTACCTTGCTGTAGAGACTGAGCCCAAGAATCCCACAAAGTATGCAAGGAAGAAGTTTATGCGCGAGATGAGGCGATTCTTCTGGGATGAGCCTTACCTATACAAGCACTGCTCAGATGGTATCTACAGAAGATGTGTTGCAGAGTCTGATGTGCCAGCGATTCTTTTTCATTGTCATGGGTCTGAGTATGCTGGTTGATATATAATGGTTTTTACCCTGTTTAGGCCATGATATAAGTCCGTTTTATGGAGTCTTTATGCTATTTCGTAGTGTTTTAGAGTCTTTTACAGGTCTTAGCACGTTTAGAGCATAATTGGAGATATTGGAGCTTTCTGGAGCAGTTTGGAGCAAGAGCTAAAGTCGTGTTGCTGAGTATCTGATTTCACGACAAGCATCGATCGATACCCCCTGGTATCGATCGATACCCATCGCAGTAAGACACGACCCGCGAGTTTTCCAAGACTTGAGGAATTGCAAAAGTGCCCAGAAGTCTTTAATAATTACAAGAAGACCCCAACTCGTGTTTTAGGTTATAAATAGGATTTTACAGCCATTGTTTAGGCTATGCTTTATTTTCGAAGCTTTATTTTCTATACTTGGGTTTGAGACAAGTCTGAATCTCCCTTCGTCCGAGATCAGATCTCAAGAACCTCTTGTTATTCTTATTTTATTGAGTATTTATTCAAAAATGTCTATGGATTCAATTGCCATGTCTGAGTAGATCACCTGTTAGGTTTGGGGTTTTCTCATAGGGATTTCTTTGAATGCTAGGTTGATTATCTGTTAGGATTCACCATCTGAATTAGTTATTCGCTTAGGTTGTTCTCAAAGCTAATTCTTGGTTGACGAACCTAGAACTTAGATCTTAGGATAATTGATTAGGCACGAGAGTGCGATTAATTACCTGATAGAACCTAGGTGAGCAAATTAATTATTCGCAAAGAGATTTGGTTTAATTAATTTGTGAACATATCAAACCTGAACTTTAAAGCTGATTTAGACTTTAGGATTCGCAAAGAGATTTAGAATTACTAGGATTTATATTTAGATAGTTTTTGCAATGAGAGTTGGTTAATTATATTTTAGTGATTTGAGTTCTAGAACCGTGCTTAATCTGAATCCTGTTAGTTAATTTAGCTGCATTCATTGATTTCTTGAGAAATACCCTGAGCCTATATTCCTCCAATTGAATTTACAAACGCTTTTACTTGCAATCTTGTTTTCAATTACATCTT